>JAVQKC010144284.1:0-23046 GCA_036025475.1 Philypnodon macrostomus | reverse complement strand
GCATGTGTGCTTGTGTTGCTTGTGTGTGTGTGTGTGTGTGTGTGTGTGTGTGTGTGTGTGTGTGTGTGTGTGTGCGTGCATGATTAGAATCAGTACAATATGTGTCATGCAGTGAGTTAGTTAGTAAATTTACAGTAAACCAAATCCTAAAAATGTGAACATTTGTGAATAATATTTTTACACTCACAAAAATGCATAAATAGCAACAAAAGTATTGATTTAATTTATGTCTGAGCCTAATGATGATTTACTGTTACACTAAATGTATGTTCTGGCATTGGCAACGTGTTAGCTAATAACCTAGTAACCTTTCATAAATATCTGCACATTACTTAAAGCAAAGTTAAATATTGGTGCAAAACAACAAGCTATTGAGCTAGTTTTAACTAGTGGGCATCAGAAGCCAACATCATCACAACAAGACAACTCACAACAACTTACAAGATTACAATATCAATACACTGCTATTACTTATTATAATGTGTTCTTACTGTAACATCAACAAGTATAATATCCATACTGTAAAGCAGTTCTCAAAATTTTCAGGCCGAGACCCCCAAAATAATAACATGAGTTCCAAAATGTTCATTTGGTCTTCCAGTAAACTTCACTTTTCCTATTAACAGACCAAAGTTTGAGTGTACAATTATGCTCAAGGCGTACTGGGTATAAGTATTTTTAAATGATAGTGTAATGTGTAGGTTCAAATTAAACTTCTGTTATGAGTAACATGCATTTAATTTAAAATATCTCAAAATAATTATCTCTGGAACATAATTTAATTTGTATGTTTAAATGTACCAGACTCTCAGACAACTTTGACTGGGTGACGGCTGTGTTCGTTCACTATGTTTAGGTTGCTGCAAATTAACTGCCGTTTCTAGGATCAAGAAAGCTCACACTGTCATTATTACTTGGTCTTGGTTTAGGTTACGTCACCTTTCCTCACCTAAGGCACTAGACAAATAAGTGCTAATGGTACAGTTCTGGAACGTTCAGCAACTTCAACTTCCAACTTGTTTCAACGTCTAATTAAAATAACCATCTGTTGGTTTTGTGAGAACTGTGCATACCTTGTGGCTCGTCACAAAGGTCTTCATTTCGAGGAAATACGGAAAAATCCATTTGTATACTCTGCGGACACTCGGAGCATTCTCGGTCCACTAATGATGGTCGGGGAGAGAGCCGTACAGTTAACAAGCCAGCCTTGCCGCAATCCACTTAGAGGTCGACCTTTAACAAGCATCTTCGTGGGCAAATCCTAGGTCAAACTTTAACAAGAGAAGTGCTGCCAAATGGTGCCATGGAGGTGCTTGTACGAGCCACAATGGTGTCAGGCAGGGAGCAGCAGCAGGATTTATTGAATGGCTTCGGGGAGAAGGGGATAACTGCTTGTTATGAGGGTTGTTTATCCCGAGTCGACCCCTTGTTTATGGCTTTGCTGTGAGACTTAATGAATGTTTTACACTCAACAGAAAAAAGCTCAGATGCAGTAACAAGGTGACAAAAAACAGTGGCATCTGGCGGGTAATTGGAACATCATTTTGTGAAAAATGTCTAGACTTTTATATATTATTTTAACTCATTTATAAAAAAAAAATAAAATAAAAAAAATAAAAATAAAAAAACACTCGGGAGCGGCAATTAGGCTTTGGTTTAAAATAGAGACGGCGATGCTAGCGGCCCAGCAGGACGCTGAAAAAAAAAAAGTCTCTTGGCACTGGTGGTAGTAAATGAGCATCAGTCTTTTTTTTCCTCCTCTTCCTCTCAGTGCTTTCCCTTGCTCCAAAAACCCAGTAAATGCACTTAACTTTCATTCAGTTGATATCCCACCGCCCTCCGCTCATTAAACATTCATGCCCGACCGCCGACTTTTCAAAAAGGTGTGCAGGACATTTAATACTTAACGCAGCAAAGAAGATGAATGCGGCTGAAAGGATGGCGAGCAGGTTTCTACTACATCAAACCGACGGTGGATAATGGCACCAGAAGGTAACCTGGTCGTGCTGTATTGTGGTCCGCTCCGAAGGGATTTGAACTAAAAGACATACAATCTGACAGCGCTGTCCCCATTTTTATCTTTCTAGCTTCTGTTGAAATGTCTGCTCCATTTTTTAGGATATGGTTCAGTTTCAATCATCTGTCTTACACAAGTGGAGTTTGCAGATTTTTTGTCCAACTTGGTGACACAGAACGTATGGGCGCTAAATGGCCATTCTTTGTGAGGTCCGCATTTCCTCCACAAATTACCGTGCGCGTTCTCTGGCTTCCTTCCACTATCCAGAGAGACATGTATGGGTGGATTGGTGGATCTAAATTGTTTTTAGTCAGTCTCTGTATTTCAAGAAATATAAGCTGATATGTACAAAATGTGTTTTGTTTAGTCACTCACTGAAGCTTAAACAATCTGCATTTATATCAGCATTTATATCTCCTTAAAAAGGCTAGGATTTATGAGATTCTTGGTGTCTAACTGCATTCCTTGAATGAATTCACATTAAGAAATTGAGACCAGTCAAATCTACTTTGTATCCTCACTGTGTAGACAACACTAATGTGACAATTGACCCACCAGAGTTTTACATTTGTAACAGTATTAGTGGAAGGGAAAGCTACATCATACTATTCAGTGAGTAGGTTTAAGAGGCTTCAGAAAGAAGATGGCTTTTATGTGTGGTATAGAGGCACCTGAATACAGCCAGTACTAAAGTTAGTAGTACCATTTACTGTGCAGCAGCATTCAAAGGTATGGATTTCAGCCTGCTTTTTGTTGTTGTGAGCCCTTTGGTTGCCTTCTGTATAAAGCTATTTATAGGCCTCATTGTGAGTGTTGATATAGGCCAAGGATTAGACTCACACAAGTAATAAAGCTCTATGTACGCTCGTCGCATTCATTCTTCAAACATCAAAGGACAGCTCTCTAAACTCCACAAATTCCCATTACAACAGCTGGGAAAAATTGAGGTTATGCTCTTCAACCTTGGATATTTATTTGTGTGTCGGAGCGATGTTTAAGAGGAAGCATAATATTGTGGCAAATATGTTATTCACGGCGAGCAGAGGTGACTTCCACCATCTGTTTGTGAAGCAACAGGCTGAGCAGACGCTGCCAGTAAAAGGCACAAAGTCCCCGGGCTTATCTTGGTGGAGGTGTGCCGCGGCTCCTCGGCACCAGCGAGGTAGAACGATAAACATAATTAAATTGAGTTGGATTACACAAAATGGATCGGATCAGTTGGGAAGGCGGAGAAGCTAATCCAGTGCAATCCTCTCTATAGAGGTGCCAGCCACACAAAACCACATAAATAAAGAAGAGGCTGCGCTGTCACTGGCACATCGAGCCGGGGACACAAAGAGGAAGAAACAGACACTCCAATGTCATATGTTGACCACTCCAGTGCAGTGGAGGGCTGGGATAAAGATAGACTTCAGTGTCTTAATAACTTTTCCTGGAATACAGCCAAACTCTGGTCAATTATTTTGTTCTAAATCAAAATTTGAAGGGCTGGTCAGAATGTGTTAATTAATATAATACGTTTACACTATAGAGTATAGTTATTTCATTTTTTAAATTTCAATCTACACCATTTTCAGTGTGTAATCTGGAATATACTATTGTGATTTGATAAATTTATATTAATATAGCCATTGAAATGATTCCACTTCAGTTCGATAATTAGTCAACTGTTCCTAAGAACTGTGAGGTGTGAGGCACTGCACTTAACTCCTAACACAGATGAGACTGAAGTATATTGTCTGAAATAGAAGGTCAAAAGTAGCTTTAGATTTTCTATTTTCTTTTAAGTCATCCAAACTTTTTATTTATTACCAACACACCAATGACAGCTTCTATAACCTCCTCCTATTCCCATTTTTTCAACTCCCATTCCATTTCACACCAAGATTTCTTCAGATTGCATTTTTGGTACAGTCTCCTTACAAATAACCTTTCCCCTGGGGACAGACACTCTTAATGTCTTCACAGTGCTGGTTGCAGACAGACTTTTTGTCTTTCTCTTTCATTTCTCTTCAATTATTTATCTTTAATTCAAACCTTACTGCTGTTAATAATTAGAAGCAAAGCCACCATGTAAGAATTGGCAGTAACAGTGCATGTGTTATGTGCTGACCAGCCAATTAAAATTGTTACATTGAAATTACTCACTTTTAATGATCAATTATTTATCAGTGTTTATCAGTCTAATACTACCTGCTTCTGGCATCCTTCACTGGAATAAGAATTGCCAGCTCCTGGCATAAACACACTATGCTGTTGTTTAGGGCCACAACAAATAAGGGGGACCACATAATCAGACAGGTCCTGATCTAGTTCAATGTAAATGCGCGTTGTTTTCATTTTCAATTACTAGTGGCATTTTGTATGGTTCATATTGCAACTTATAATATTAAACCCTTGAAATAATACTCAAATGGTCCCTAAAAGACAATCAGGAGTGGTGCTGAAGGGTGGAAAAAGAGTGCAGTATAAAGGTAACATTTTGTTTTAGTTTTTATTTGGTGGATCATAAAGAAAAGTTTGTTTAGGACGCCTAGAACAGATGTATTGTACAAGAGTTTATACCTGATTTCATAATGTGAGTATGGATTACAGTTCAAAAGAAATGATAAGATATGTGTGCAGTTATTGTTGAGATGTGTTTAGCACAGAATCTGTCATGGTGGACATGCACTGGTGGTGAACTTGATCAATATTTTAATTAATGGCATTTCCACTTAAAACTTAAATGTATTTTTCAACTAGAATACCATATCAAAACTATATATTATATTCTCCAATGTGTGGCCTGACAGCACACGTCTATGGAGCTTCCTTCCCCGGGACAGTGAATATCATCTTTCAGCATACTCGGGCCTAAACAAGTGCACTTTGCATTATTTAAGCTGCCCTGGCTGGCCACTTTAATTGAGACTCTCTTCTTGGACGGCCGTGCTAGAGGCTAGCTCAAGGCAGGCCCTCAGCCATGTGGACGGGGAAAAATGTACAGCTTTGTGGCATCTAAAATATGAATGCAGCATTTACACCCCGGCTAGACGCTCTACATGGAAATGGAAGTAGTCTCAACATTAAATCAACAAGCTGAGCCCAAGGCGAAGTGCACCAGGTGGAGTTTGGAAACCATGCAATATGGAGATGTGCTGATGGACGCCCCGCGCACATGCACAAGACTAATAAGACTACACCTGGAGAATAATGCAGCCATTAAGCCCCACTGCTGCCAATGACTCAGGGAGGAAGACTGGGAAAAGCCAAGTAGAAACATGTTCTAACCTGCAGGCTCAAATGTTACAGTTTTTAAATCAGGCATATGTAGAATATAAATTCATGTCAGAGGCAAAATGAGACTAAGACCAAGGTGCATTTTCCGATCCTGAATTTTATCTCTCTCTTCTTTATCATTAACTGTTTTTATTTAGAATAATGTTTGTTTGGCAATGCATGCTCTGAAGCATCTGCAGCAGAACGGCCTCTCTCTATAATGTGATTCTATCCTTTATACTCCACTATTGTATCTTACAGCAGTAAATCAGATAGCCTTATAAAATTGTAATGTCAAGTTTCAGTTTAATAAAATAGAAATGAGTCATTGCTAGGGAGACTGGGACTTTCAATCATTTTTACATTTTGCTTTGCACTTTGCAAATTGCTCATGTCTGTCTTAACAGCTTTCAAAGTAAGCATGTATGGCCTGTGACTTTTTTTTGTCTGGCTAGCAAATTCAGTTAGTTATTTATTCAGTCAGTTATTCCATGTCTCATTCATTCTCTGTTGAGTCACAAATTTAAAGTCTAGGAGGATAAAGGACCTTCAATATCCCTCAGCAATAGTGACTTATATAATAATATTAATGTGGCCTCTCCGACCACCACCAAACACCAATCACCCATGTGGGTTTACTGTCTTGCCCAGGGACACAACGACAGTATCCACAGTTTTAATGTCTATTTTCATCTATTTTTCTTACATTAAACCCACATTCTGGAGAATTTTTTACTACAACCTATTCTTGAACTCTTTCTAGGATGGAAGCATTATGCATGAGGAATATTCTCATTCAAATTCAGAAGAGAGCAGTAACTCAATCTCCATGTGGGCAGAACCTAAATGCACTTAGCCAAATGTAACACAAGCGTTATAAAGATGTACTTTTTATGTAATTGATATAGCATTAATTCAACCCATGCTGTGTGAAAACCGAGTGTTGAATTCTATGCATATGCACACCTTCACTTTCTCATTGTTTATTGTATTTCAGCCCATTCACCTCTTCGACTTCGTTTCCATTGGTTTTGAAAACTCAATTATGTCAAGGTGAAGCTATTGCTGATATGAAATACTGCCTATGACTCTTACACGATAAGTACTGTGTGCATTTGCCGGCATGAAGAGAAACACGGATGACATTTTAACTGCAGTGAACGAGCTATATATCAGAGAGGCTCTCCAGTTAAATCAAAGCCTCTTCAGCTCATTATACAGCACTGAGAACATGTATTCCACATTAGCGGGGAAGGGGGATCGATGCGGAGTGTGGCGTCGGTAAACGAGAGCATGTTAGATTTTATAGCCGGGGTTTGGCTTTGTTATTCCTGGCCTACATTTCACCCCTGGATTCCAGTGGGAGAGAGACGGAGTGCTGCTAACGGTGCTACAGCTGGCAGCTCGTCTGAATGCCGGGGTTGTACAAGCTGCCGGTCTGGCTTTGAACAGTTCACAGTGAAGTTCACTACAGTGTTCTTGCCCGTAGACTGAGGTGGCAAAGATAGAGCCTGCCCTAGATTGCAGACATCTTTCTATGTTTTATTTTGATACTGGAATATTTCTTGTCATGAAGTATTTTTAAACATGCAATTTATTCACATTGTGTATGGGATAATCAAATCAGTATATTTAACTAAGAACCAGATACGTTTCTTTTACAGAATTCAGAAGATTTGCTGGCCCATCATAAAAAAAGTCATATTAAAATTGTGTGTTCACTAGCTACAAACAAACGTCCTACTGTTTAGTCTAACAATTCTGAGTTCTCTGGCCACTCAAAAAGCTAAAACAAAATACCCTGAAAGAGTATATAATGAAAGGGCAGCAAAAAATGAAAATGGTACATATTGAACAATTGTGAGATGTTTCATCAAATCAACTAAAATAACCCAGTCAACAGACAAGCAAAAAATTCTCAGATAAGTATGGTAAAATAGGTACACTTCTATGAAAATTTGAACTTCTTTGGGCACTTAGCTTACCTGACCCAACTAGTATCCAAAACATTAACTGTAAAACCCTTACCAACCTTACCTTGCCTATCAAACTATACTAAATGCTGATGGGATCATTACATTTCTTTGTGGGCTGCACAGGTAAACAGTTCTGTTTCTCCAATTAAATGTTATCTCTGTCTTTGATCCTGTACCCAGAAAGGGCTCCACCTTAGGCTGGTTAAAAATACCACAACGTCTGAATTACCCCAATGAAAGACAGCGCTCACACTCTTTTAAAGCTGTGAATTTGTTGTTGTTAGCCGGGCATCTCACAAGGAGACTTTAATACAATGCAAACAATGTTGTGGGTTCCTGCTGCGGAATGTCCAATTAAAAAGCACTAGGTATGCAGGATATGCGTGGAGGAGAGGTTATAACTTCTAAACTGGGCCAGAGGTCCTCAACATTCACACCAAGATCCTCACTGCTTTTGCTTACAGTCCACAAATAAAGAGATCAGAGGAAGACGGAAGCTATACATAAAACCTGCTGCTGTTTACAAAGTCTACAGAGGTACTTCAAAGACAAACTCCAGCAGACAGAAAGATGAATTCAACAATAATAACTTTCTGTTTAGGAGTTCAAAGTGTTTTTTCAGTTTCTATGTCTCTCTTTATAGCCATATATAAAGAAATGATTCTATCAAAACAGCAAAGTTTGGTCATTATTTTACAGCAGGTGCTCTCAAACCTATTACAGAATTTTTGTTTTTTAAGAACAGTTTTATGAAAAACTACAGGACTAAACCATGTCTTTAATAGGACTAAACCATGTCTTCAATAGGACTAAACCATGTCTTCAATGGGACTAAACCATGTCTTCAATAGGACTAAACCATGTCTTCAATAGGACTAAACCATGTCTTCAATAGGATTAAACCAGGTCTAATAAAATCTAACCTGTGCCAAAAGAAGCATTTATTACTAACCTTAAACCCAGGCGAAGCAGGGGTTGACAGTCTAATATCAAGCCTCTGGATTCAGTGCAAACCATTGCTTGAACAACATCAGTTTTAGTCCCACAATGTCTAGAGCAGTCATTCCCGTGAAGGTCCTGCAGGGGGGCCTCCACATCAAGTCCTCAAAAAGAAATTTAGCTTGAAATGAATAAACAACATGTATACAGTTATATCATATTCAATCAGATATCACTTCAAGTACTTCAAATAGTGTTGTTTTCAATGTTTTCAATAGAAATTTTGATGAAATAGGTGAAGATTTATTATCTTAGGATCTCAATTTTCAAATATTGAATTGGGACGTGGCACTTTTGACTTTGGGAATGCCTGGGATAGAGTGTATTTTTAATCTACCACTGACAAAGGGAATGGGAATTCCATACTTTGGTATTTGGCAGTATATGTAGTTCACATCACAAAGTCAAAAGGCCAAAACACTGATAATATAATGGTGTATTAGTTTCAACCAATGTGCAATAAAATAAACTGTGGCAATGCTTTAATGGTCTTCACTAGAACTACTGTGTCATATACTAGTATATCAGATAGCCTTATCACATTGTGGTGTCACCTTATCAGAAATGGATGAATAAAGAAAATTCTTTGTTTAACACAGTCTATCTCAGCTTAAAGGACTAATAGAATTGCTGTGATGTTTTCAATCACTGTTCCAAATGACTGATGCCTATCTTAGCAGCTTTAATCACAAGGGGTGAATGATGGCCAGTCAATTGCAGAGCTAATAGCCAACAACACATTTTCACAGTTCTATTCATTCATCATAGAATATTTAGAGTGACAATTTTACCTATATGGAGGTATGTATAATGTTCACTGCAGGACAGGAATATGTGGGAAAAAGAGTTATATTTGCAATCTATTTATCTTTGTCTTTATTAATAGATGTTCATAATAGGCTTTTTCATGTGTAACTGGAAAGTAGCTAACCTTCTTGCTAGTATAATTACATTGAGTTATTATTAGAGCATTATCATAGTTATTAATGATGTAATTATATTATGTCGGTTAAAAGTACAAATCTATTTCAGGGCCTTTTTTAAGATTATTAAACACTTATTTAGGAGAGTCTTGTGGGGCGTCACATTAAAAATGACCTTAGGCAGAATATTCCAGAGGAAGTGTATTAGCTGAAACTGTGCATGAACATTTTTCATTTGTTAACAGAAGCCTGTGTACTATGCTGTGGGCTACTGGAGTGACTTCATGTAAATAAACGTGGTACTTGTCACCCGAGGCGTACCCGTACCTGCAAAGATCTCATTAGAATGCAAAGGAGCCCATTTAGCTGCTGGACCCCCACCTCTGCTTTTTGGGCTCCCTGGCTTAGTATTGGTACTAGAGGTATGAAAGAAAGCTTGTTAGGGGGCAGACAAAAGAGAAACTCGGATTAATCAAAATACAAATACAGTTAAATCCAGAACTATCCACAAGCCTGATTGGTAATATTCATTACAAAGTCAAATGTACATGTTGTACCTTGCCACTAAAAGTTGACTTATCACTGCAGCCCGTTGATTAGGTTCTGCAGCCAGCTCAAAAACTGAAAGGCAACATAATCTCAAAACTGTTTCTTTTATCAAGTTATAAAAATCCCTGATAGCAATCTTACTCATATGATATTGTTCCATTAATTCCACTCCATTTGCATTTATAAGTTGTCTTGGTTACAAAATAGAGCTGAACGTCTATTATCCAATTCAACATTTACATACAACCATTGAAATTTCATATTTGGAGCACACAGTAGTTAAAGAGTCCTTGTATTATGTCATCTGAAATCTCCTTAAATTAATTTATGTTATAAAATCCAATTAAAAAAACTTTTTTTCTGACTTTCCTGACCAGTAAGTTCAGAGTACTGTATCCCTACATAAATGAATAATAAATTGTCCATGGTTAAATGTATCTACAGTATATTGCCAACCATACTGTTTTGACCACAAAGTTTTGTGCAGCCCTTCCCTACCTGCTATAACGCTGCAGTTCCTGGCTGCTCCTACCATGCTGTTTTTTTGGAATTAACTTCTCCTGAATAGATGTCTCCTCAAACCTGCTGTAATCTCCTGTTTTTGCCGCTTGCTCAGTGTAACTCCAGTCGCTCTCTCGGCAGTCCCTGCGATCCCCTGCCAATTGCATAATCAAGTCCAAAAACTCATCAGCAAGATGGCAGAAGAAGTGCTCTATTAAGCTGCATCATGTTCCATCTGTTGTGTAAGAGAGAGATAACAGTATTTACACTTTTTTGGAGTTGCGGCAGACTGTTAGCGGCCAAATTCTGTGCACCGCAGAGTTCGGCTTACTTCATAAAATGTCACGGATTAATTTGCGCGATGGTGTCCAACTGCAATCTATTTTCCCCCGACAGAAATATCACAAACTAACTTTTACTGGAACGCTTGATTAGGAACTTGTGTTAGGTTGAATGTTTAAGTTTTGGGACACTCCAGGCTCAAAGTATGCCATCAATTTTATAGGATTTTTGGGACATGGCCAATATTTGCAGTAACTTGAACGAGTGTGGATAGAAGATTGTAAAAGAGTAAGCGTGTCAGGAGCACGGCTGTTAAATGTCTTTCATGAAGCATTAAGTATTCAGTGCTTCTAGGATGGCGAGGTTGTTCTTAAAAGAACCTAACCCAGATTTGAACAATGTACCAGATACAAAGTGCTGAGTGAAACATAGCCTTATCTAGCTACAAATGAGAATGGATTCTCCTCATTGTAGAAAAAGACAATGGACCTGCACTAAGACCAGATCTATTCTTTGTTCTTTACTGTTGAAGCATTTGCATTTTATATATTTATTTGATTATTTAATTTTGTAGATTTTTCTGAGAACTTCATCTTGGTAAAACAATTTTGACTCTAATAGCCTTTTCACACTTGCACTGTCCCGCGAACTCAAACACCATTTGAGGCAGCTGGCCATGTAGTATGAATGACCCCCCACTTTTCCACCTCGGACTTGATCCCTGGGAGCCCCATTAAGTGCGGGTCGGCCTGAATCCGTAAGAAGTGTGACTTGTGCGAGGAGATGGTCTGGCTAACCTGCCAGTGAGCTGATGCCTGCGTCTCTCGAGTGAATGCAGTATTGACGCTTAGTTTTTTCCAGCACTTAAAGTATATGTTGGTGTAGAGACAGTTTCAGAGTGTAAACCACCGTCATTATAAAGGAGTCAGCCTGTTTATCTGTTAGCTTCAGTGTGGCTAACGGCGCAGCTAAATAAACCTTGTCCCCCTCACCCGCACATGGACATGTCTTCATATGTTTGAATGTAAAGATGCGCTATGATGCAGGCTATGATTTGGCTCTTTGACCTGGGTGCTTGTGTGAAAGGCCATTAGAAAGTTGGGGTATTAGGGTTGGGCGGTAACATTTGGCCCATTTGAGAGAACAAATAATAATAATAATAATAATAATAATAATGCATTTGTTTTATACAGCGCGTTTCTCAAGACTCAAAGACACTTTACATTACATTATTCATTCACTCCTGGGGCACACTGACAGAGGGGGGTGGCTGCCAGTCTGCGCCTACGGCCCCTCCAACCACCACCACATTCATTCATTCATTCATTAATTCATAGGCAATGCGGGTTAAGTGTCTTGCCCAGGGACACAATGACAGCATGTGCTTGGACGGGGACTCGAACCACCGACCCTCTGGTTGAAGGGCGAGCACCTACCCACTGCACCACTGCTGCCCAAATAGAGTTGTGGCACCTTAACTACTGTCAATGCTTTTTACAATGAGTTAGTGTGTTAGTGTGTTAGTGCAATCAAATTATACAGCAACTGTTGCCTATATTTAACAACCTATTTTCCTTTTTATTCCATTAGTGTGGCTACATAAAGCAACGGTACACAACCTCTGATATCACTACCAGATTGTTTACGTCCGTCTGTGTCCGTACGTTCACTTCATTTACATTTTTCTTATTTTCACACGACTGCTAAGTACTTCATAGAACAAAAGCTCCCATGAAAATGGTTACATATATCCTAGCCTGTGCTGTAAGTGAATGTAATAAGTGCTTTAACTTGAGTGAGTAATTATCGCAGAGAGAAAGCTGCCTAACTGAGACTCATAAGCCCAGACTGGTCCACAGTATCAAAGCCGTGAAGGAGCCAGCACTCATCCATATGCACCATCATAGCGTCAGTGGAACAATGCCAATAACACTTCCAGCACAGACTCAGCAGTGCATGTCAGTCAGCCAAGTGATAATAATATCCAATATCAGTGGCCTAGGACCTGACAAGAAGAAACAACACAAGCTGTATCAATGCCACCTAAGCTCCAAAATATTACATTACATTCAAACAGACACTAAATTCTGTATATATTTTTTAAAGTCTTTTCATCCTACCCAACAATGCCTAGTATACACATTTACTCCTAACATACTTGGGGCTGGAATTGGATTTTTTGTTTGCTAGTGACAAAGGGTCCTTGCACAATGCTGTTATGTTTGAAGGAAAACACAGCCCGGAGTGAAGTTTCATTCTAGCTTTGTTTATCCAGCGGATTTTGCAGTGTTTCTCTGTTCCTTCTCTGGCAGTGGCTTGCTTACCTCTCCCGGAGTAGACTGAACTTCAACCTTTTTCTACAACAGAAAATGGTAGTAGTAGAAAGAGATGTGGGTGATTTTGAATAGTTAGACATTTAATTAAGAGGGAAGCTGTAGCACTGCATTGTATTCTGCTTGTAAAGTAACATAATATGAGTATCTCCGGAACAGACTAATTGTTATACCAAGACTAAATAGGAACTAAAGCTGTTTTAGTCATTTCAAAATCTTTATTTGGTGTATAAACAAAGAATATGATAATAATAACTCCTAAGCCCTATATAAGCCCTATATAAGCCCTACTTGAAAACCATACTAGATTTTAGGGCAACTTGCAGCTCTTGGTTTTAAATCCTTGATGCTAAATTGAACTAAATATTTCTGCCAATATAATCTTTACTTTTGTCAAATGCTGGAGTAATATTGGAGCTGGTTTACAAACAGTGCTTTAAAACATAAGTAAAAGTACAGAAAACCAGTCAGAAAATCAAGATAAAAGCAGGACTAATCTAACTAATGTCCAATCAATAGTCTGAGCATTTACTTACCAGATTGCCATTTAGGCTCCTTCATATAACATTAACAGCAATTATATTTTCCTCAATGACAAATTTTTGAAATATAATAGAAGTTACAGTAATGCCCACGAGTAAATGACACTATGAATCACATAAAACTATGGTACATGAGAGGAAGAAGGGAATCATAATGATATCAAGTGTCTGTGATTGCAAATGCACTGGGCGCCAGATTCTGTGGCTAATGCTATGAGAAAGCATCATTAAATGAAAATGATGTGTCTTTGCTGGGGGAATGTTTTTAGGCAACCCTCGAGGTCTTGTGTTGGGGGCACAAGCTGTGAGCAGGGCTGGTCTGTCAGATAGGATAAAGCAGCCCGTGCAGCAGCTGTGTCTAGGGGCTCATAGCATTAGTTCCAGTGCAGCCACAGAGGAGCATGCAGTGGACCAGATCTGCTTGTCTGTTACTTTTAAGGAAGAGCTACTGGACTTTTTCTAGGATTATAGAAAAACAGCTCAATTGCCTAACTATAACGACGAAAGGTTTAAATTCAGATTTAAATTCTTATGGGTTCATGATGGTAAAAATAATCATGTTTTAGAGTTGTGGTCAGTAGTTTTTTATGTTAAGGCAATCAATAAAAAATAATGAAAAAACTGTCAAAATACAGGTACTATTATAGATAGGGTTGGACAATATATCAATACTGTATTGTAAGGCTGCTGTATCAATATATCAGAATTAATAATATTTGTATAATTCACAAAATTAAAACCTTGCTGTACTTAAATTTAGTTTCTTATTTCGAGAAAGTCTGACTTGTTTGTGAGATACAATTGAAGTAGTCACTAAAATTATTAAATTAACTGTAGGCTATTTCACACAAAAAATATCCATTAATTGAAAACGTACGTTATTATGCACAATATATCGATTATCGCAGTATATTGTCGAATTTTGGGATATTAACGGTATCGTGAGCCATGTATTGTGTATTGTATCGTGAGGTTCCCTGAGGTTCCCAGGCCTACTTATAGGTTTATAATGTTAAAAATAAACACGCTTTAGAGTTGCAGTCAAACTGTCAGTATTTTTTTATGTTAATGTTATCAATATACACCATAAATGATAACTGTTATAATACAGTTAAACTTTCAAATTGGTAGGTTTGAATTGGACTAACAAGCAAGACTAACACACATGTAAGTACTATTACAAATCTAAAAATCAGCTGGATACACAACGCAAAGCTTAACCTGGCAAGAATCTTTTTAAGTCCTTATCCATTTGGTAGAGGGTCAGATAAGTGCTGGATGGACCACAGACAACATCATGACTGAGGAACATGCAAAGTCAAATGAATGAATGTTTAGCTGTTAAAAATCTAGCCAACTCTTGCTACATTGGGAAGGTTCCAAAAATGACCCGCACAACCATCACCTCCACCTTTTGTAAATTTTCCAATTGTTAACAAAACTATTAATGGCTAAAGCTCACCTCAGCTAAGGAAAAACAAGGTGAATGAGGTGTATTATATATTAATACTGGTTTATGTGTAGATGTTTAAAGTTAACACCTGTTATTAGTTTCTGTTATCTGTGATAATGGCGCTATAAAACAGCTCTGTAAGTTAGTCAAAACTTTATTTTGATGTTACGCATTATTATTTTCTTATCTCAAGTTGATCCTGTTTTATATGTTATTTTGATTAAACTAAGAGCAGGAAGAGCTATTCTTTTGTCGTGGGAGTTGAAAACACAAGGTCAGTGATTCCTAAACTGGGGTCAAGAGCCCCCTGGGGATCCGTGAAGGTCCTGCAAGGACCTTTGTGGGGGCCACGGACAATCTTTGGATATTGAAGGGGGACAGGACTCTTTGGGATTCAATTGAAACATTTACATACTCGACATCACCAGTGCTGCTCCTTGAAGGATGTTTGGAAGTCCTACCAGTCCAAAAGAGGGTCTGACAAGTGTTGTGCAAAAAAAAAAAAATCCACTAGCTTCAAAGCAAAAGGCTGCACAGTGGATTAATTAAACTGTGGTTCCATCCGTTTCAAAATTCCATTTCGGTCACGTCCACATTCTTCAAAGAGGGCAAACACATGTACATTTGAATAAGAGGGTGATTATTCCGGCACTCGCACAGCGGCTTACACATGTCTGCATGGGATAAAGACCAGTCCAGCCTGCTAACTGAGTGTCAAGTCAAGCGAGTGCTGAGGTCTCACTATAATGCTCCAATCACAAAACTACATGATGTCATTTGTCAAGGTTTTTTAAAAACTACTGTCAACACGGCAAGAGCTATATACAGATTTTGAGCATTCCAACGTTGCAAGCTTTCATTTATCAGTTCTTTGCTAATGAAAAGTTTAAAAAGCTCAAGGTTGAATCAAAACACTGTGAATATTGTCAACACTGCCATGTTGTAGCAAAGTAATGGGACATTTGCTGTTCAGTTTTTGTGCACTGTAAAAACCAGCACAAAACCAGACTAAACCCTGCCAAAAGCCTTAAACTGGACTATGCACTGGTCAAAACATCCAATTTGAGTCTCCAACACCAGGCTTAAAAATATGACCACCTGCTCATTATAGGTGAATATAATGTGTAGGGCTGGGAACCTCACGCAATACATGGCTCCCGATACCGATAATATCTCAATATGGCAATACAGTATTTATACTGAAACACAGTTATTTATAATTTTATTATTGAACGGTGAATATTTCAACCCTCACAAATATGTTCACTTTCTCAAAATAAGAAACAAAATGTAAGTACTGCCAGATTTTCTTTTCATGAAATTTACAAAATACCGACACAGCAGCCGGCGATAACGTATGTGTATGTATGAAGCCCCAGATAAAGCAAATTGTGAAGCTCTATGAACTAACATCTTTCTATCTTTTTTTCATCTAACTTGTGATCTCTAACTTTCTCTGACTATGCTATAGTTTGCTTTTCATCACAGTAGCCTATATCCCTACCAGTTTTGGGCTGTTATTATATCAACTCAACTTTAAATACCAGATCATTGCTGATTAAACGTTGGAGCCATGTGGGTTAAATAAAAACCCCTAGGCTATATGTCAAAGTCAACGATATAAACCAAAAAGCTCAGGCACCTTCGCTTTTCAAACTTGATAAACAGCTACGGACCTCGCTTTTTCGTTGAGAACAAACTGGAAATAGAAACCAGACACACAAAGCTTGTATTTTTAACGCGGAGACGGCGGGTTGGTTTGATGTTACCCGTAACGAAGCACCAAAAGCTAGCATTCTTCCACTTGAATTTCCACGCGGTTTTTCTATGGACACTTACCTTGGTCCAGTAGCCGCAAGGAGTGCTGATAAACCGGGTCCAGGGTGTCCTTTTCCGCCATAAGCTCCGGTAAGTAGTTCTCGGTCCCCATTTTTTCTGTCATATCGCTCCAAAGTCAACGAGTCAAACGTGTTACGAGTCAAATATTGGGAGAAACTTCTAACTTATTCGCCAAACCTGGAACGTGGAGAAGCGGGAAGCTGAAAGGCAGTGGCTGTTATCATCCAAGCGCTACAACATGTCTCAGTTTCTCACAAAATTAAATACGACCACGGGCTTGTATCTCCATCAGTGAAGAAAAGCGGTGCTGGAGCTCGAGGTGCCGCGCTACGCATCACAGCCGGAGTGTGTGGTCCGTGGAGCGGCTGGTGTGACGCTGGTTGCCTCGCTCGTGTCCGAAGCTGAAGTGAGGCAGCGGCGGCGGGCTCGGAGCAAGACGGGGGGGGCGGAGTCACGTACAGGAGCTGTCCGCGGTGCTGAAGCCCACCATTAGCATAACATTACCATATACCTCTCTGAAAGAAGGGAGCCATTCACCAGCAGAGAGGGGTTTAATAGCAGATAGTGCCACCTGGTTCAAGATAGAGAGCGATTACTGTTGGTATTTAGACAAAATAAGACATAAAATGAGTTATAAATCTCCCCACCATTCTTTTTTATGTATTTATTTATTTATTTAAATTTTTTTTTAATTATTTTATTTATTTATTTTATTTTATGTATTTATTTATTAAATAAAAGGTCAAATGCATTTTCCTTCAGACCATTTTTTGGTTTTTAAACATCAACAGGGCTACCAAATAAACATTAGAAGTTGTATTTTTGTGATTCTTTTTATCTTGTGTTATATGAAGTATGGTGCTATAAATAAATGTTTGATGTGGCATATCCCTCAAAGCCCAATATAATGTAAAAGCCCAATGCTAGTTTACCCACCAAACTGAATCTGAATACTGAGCTGAAGCCTTATGTTTTAAGTGGGCTTGCATGTATATTTTGATCTCTGATATAGAACAATGTATTCATATTTATTTGGCTACTTGTGCAGTTTGAACAGTCTCACTTCCGCATTTCTAAACAATGCATTCTGTTTCATAATTGTAGCTTCAGGGCTGATGTTTAGAGCAGATATAAATGAATAATCTAAATGGTCTTAGTCACAGAATAGATTGCCTCTAGACACACTTCTCATATTTTCAGCGAGACAATAGCACTGGGGCATTTCTACTAGAGGATACCAGAGGATGTGTTTATTTTCTTTTTAATAGGATATCACTTCTGCAGGCTTTGTTTACATTTCATTATGGCCCTGAGCGTCAAAATAATAACGTTGTGGGTATTGTGAATATCTACAGGCTGTGGTATAGTCTTCTGTGACTAAGTCCATTTAGATCAATCAATGATATCAGCTTCAACCATCAGCCCTGGCTTCTTCTAAGTACCTTATCTCACTCATCACGAGAATTTTACCCCCACAAAAAGTTAAGAATGTTCTGACCTTTAGTTTGTCAATGATAAAAACTGTCTAATGCCACATCAGTGAATTTATTTGTCTTTTGTATCATTGTAGTTATTTCATCTGTAGGCAATGTATTATCCATTGTGATTATTATGGCCAAACAAAATATGGGTTCCCTTAAATAAGTTTGAGAACTACTGAGTTAAAGGGGATCAATGCAACCGTTTTGGTTGCATGTGGTTCCTCTGTGGTTTTGGGCAAAAAACTATGATAATAAACTATAAAAATAGACCTTAGACATAAATGTTTTCCATTTTTACATTCTGTAAAAGCCTGTTAATTAGCTATTTTGTTTCTCGCAAGACTTGTGACGTGACCCAAGACTTCCAGAGACAGGGAAACCAGCATTCTCCTTTTCTCAAGTCTGATTTTTCATAGGAAGCTTCATTCACCCCACAACAACTCACTTAGCCATCACATTGATTTGGATGCGGTTTAATTAAGGTTTAAAAAAAGTTTCCCTTTAACAGAAATAGACTTTTAAAACTTCATATATACTTTTAGCAATGTAATACTGGTGAGGTGTAGGTGGAACAGCTAAAGTCAAATCTAGATGGTGGGCAATAATCAGTTACATTTACTCTTTTTCAATAAGTGTACTTCATAGAGTAGTTTTACTGCACAATACTTTTTACTTTTACTTGAGTAATACTATTTTGAAGTAGCTGTACTCTTACTTGAGTAAAATCTTCTAAATCTAGAAAGAGTAAGAGTACTTTTACCACCTCTGTGTGTCATGTAAGAACAGCTTCATGTGAAAAATGTGATGATGTGGAAATTTTGTTCCTTGTGCACTAATTTCTGAAAATATTCTTATATATCTTTTTTAGTTATCTTTTGAAAATATCAAAATCAGATGTTGTTTTTTGCCAAATTACTAAAACTTTTAACTGAAAATCTGATTACGTTCAGTTACTCAATACTTGAGTAGTTTTTTCACTTTTCTACTCAAGTAACAGTACTCTTACTTGATTACTTGATCTTATTGGCGACTCTACCCACCTCTGGTTAAATCTAGAGATGCCATTTCCATATAAACCATTCATTAATTTGTTGGGTTTAGCCAATAGTGTGGCTGTACTGTCACGGCATAGCAGGTTTTAGGTTAGCCAACAGTTTTAACAATGATTTAATTTCTGCCTGTTGCTGTTGCAAACCCTCAATGTGAAATCTTATAATTATGTGGTAAAAGCATGTAAAAAAAACAAAACAAACAAGAACAAACCCGAATCTTGTGAGAAGGTATGGCAGATTAAAATCTCCTCCTCAGCCCGGTTGATGTTGCTCTGCCATACCAGTGCGTGCTCTAAGTGGACGTGACACCACCATCAGCTCGCGGTCATATCACACTAATGACTCCTCAGGTGACAGGACTCCAGTGAACAACATGACTGTATGAAGATGGAAAGCTGACACATCTTCTGCTCCTGAAATCAATTTGGATTTACATCAACACCCTCGGAATGAATCCAGGTAAAAGATGTTAGCCTAGGGTGCCAAGGGTATCTCAACATTATATTCAGTGTTTTCACACAAGCTGTGGGCCTGAGAGGGTGCGACCATTCCACAATCATCAAAATACCACTTTGATATTTTGCCAATGAACATTTAAATTGCATTTTGAAAAAAAAAAAAAAAAAAAAAATTAGAATTATTGTTTATTTATGTATGTATTTATTTATTGCGTAATTGTAGTTAATTGTGCTTAATGGTGCTGCAGAGTCGGCACACAGTTGTTCGGGCTCTCAGCGACGAGGTTGTGAGTTAGATTCCTGGGCCGCCTGTGTGGAGTCTGCATTTTCTCCCCATATTACTGTGACATGCATATGTTAAGAGAATTGTACCCCACCTAAGGCCCAAAGTTGTGTTGACATTGACTTCAGTCGACCCTAATGGTAGAACATTCTTTTTGAGACATTTCTTTCTTTATAGAAACCCAGATGATGACATGGGTGCACAAGCTGTATATGACACCCTAGGGTGCCGCTAGCTGGTGCTGTCAACATTATATTCAGTGGTTTGACACAAGCTGTGGGCCTGAGAGGGGGGCGACCATTCCACAATCATCAAAATACCACTTTGTCAATGTAATGGCCCTCTGTTCTTTACCATCATCTCTCATCACTGTGTTTACTGCCCTTGTGGTCCGCTGCTATGACTACTATTTCAAAACTCTGCCTCGTAAAGTGCCCTTATTTGTATTGGCGTTGATGTATTGGAATCACTTAACCAATTCCTCCCTGAATGGGACGTGCACTTTGATTCCGGCATCGATGACAATGCAAGGCTTTGTTTATGAAGAGCAACAGATGGCAAGCATATCTATAAATAAAGTCGCTCCTCTGAACGAGAGATTAGTGCTTTTGAGCCGCTTTTAAATGGTCCATGGGAGAGATTAAAAAGTAAAGCTGATTCATAATGCGTCTCCCTGCATCACTCGTCAACAAGGAAACGACATGCCTGACATGTTTGAGACGGATGTTCTCGATGGATCACACCAACCTTTCAGTTCCACACCGAGACGTATGTCAAGTTGGCACCACATATACCTGAAGGAAATGGGATTAAAGGTGTAGTCTGTAAGTTTCTGAAAAAAAAAATAATAATAACTTTCGGGCTGGGCAACATATGGAATATCCAAATCCAATATCCATACCACGTTTAAAGCCAACATTAATGGTTGTCAGATATATTTGTTCAAAGTGAATTGTTTGCTTCAAGTGAATTTATTAAAGGAGGATTTGTGATGATTGTGAGGATTCAATCTGAGCATACACTGACCAACTACTGTCAACAAGTATGTGTCCGGTAAAACCTAAACATCAAGAAACCAATTTTATGTACCTTTTAGCTCAATGCTATATATATATTTTATGCTAAATGCTACATCAAATAAAATGTCTGAGCGTTGGTAACTTTGCAAATGTTTTCCAACCAGGCTCTGACATTACCTGCATGTAGCTGTTGTCCCTTGCCAAAGCCACCTTGTTTATTATTGTGATTTTTGATGAAGGTGCTAATTTCTCCATAGGAAATGCATCACAGTCATTTCCGCAGTACATTTTTGAGATTGTTTTAGAATGTTTACACACACACATGAAGATTCTATAGAAGACCTTTAGAAGTAATTATAAAAGTCTTCAACAGCATTGCTACTCAGAAGGGTAACTACTTTGTTATTGTCCTTGCTCTCTGCATTTTATCTATCCTTCTGCTGATGGGGCATCCTGTTTTTACCAGATCTTGAGCCAGGATCTTGGTTAGGACCAAGCTGGAGAATTAGCCCTTTATGTATGCTTCAGGTGGATGGGGAAATAGAAGACCAATCCAGAGGATACACTTCACACAGAAAGACACACAGACATATTTGTTAATGCCACTTTATGACTGAAGGTTTTACATTGGAATTCTCAGACCATGGTTCAAAAATCACTGCAACCTCTTAACCTCACAAAATATGAATGCATAAATTGCATATCAAAAAATCTTACACTTAATCACATAAGCTATCACCCTGGAAATTCCTTCGCTCTAAATATTCAGAGTTCATGCAGAATATGACATTAATAAATATACATAAACCCAATGCCTTTTTATCCTCTAGCTTACATTTACAAGTTATTGAAATAGAAACAAGAGAGAGAAAAAATGCATCTCAATGACATAACCATAGCTGATCAGCCTCCAGATATCCGCCCACCTGAGTCTACCTCTGCATCCTCCGCAAATATTGACGGAGTTCTTATCTTTCTGAACTCTATTTTCTAACAAATGTGAAGGCCCCATGCGTATACAAAGCTTAGCCATTAAAAGACCCCACATTCCTGCTATAGACGCTTCAATATATGGTCCTTGGAAGCGCCCAATGTCTGATAAAGTGGATTTGTGGATATATCAAGATTAAACTGCCAACGTCTGTGTGTATCGCAAAACAAGATATTTCTGCAGGGTTTACATCCAAAAATGTATATAGACATTTTGTGTTTCAAAAAAAGTGAAAAACTTAAGAACAGGTAAGCTGTATTGGCTATGACATACGACATGTTGGTTCCATTTGAACCATCTCGAACACTGAGAACATCAGGCACAGGCCTTCTGCTGGTGCCCAAAGTCAGGACTAAATACGGTGAAGCAGTGTTTCAGTTTTATGGAGCTAAAATCTTGAATAGTCTCCCTGAAGGTGATAGGCTGGCTTCTACTCTGACAGTGTTTAAGCCCAGGTTTCTGTAAAGCACATTGACTTGGAGAAGCCGGCAGGAGTGTTGACACCGGCTCACAGTTTTCACCCAAAGTGTCTTGCCCAAGAATGGCAGTAGAAACCAGGGTGAGGATGGACCACCACCATTTCACTGAAAACAGCTTGATGATTTAGCTCAGTCGGTAGAGTGTGCGGCCCATGTACAGAGCTTGAAATTCTCTCCCCAGCCTCGTGACTTCGAATCCACAGTTCACGCCCCGCTCTGAACCCTGGTTTCCTGTCAAAATAAAGCCCAAAAAAGCCAAAATATCTTGATAAGGAGCAGCCATTGTACATTGGTAGAGTTGTTTATTAGTACATGCATTTACTTAATAGAATCCCTTTTATTGTAATGGTCATTACTGTAATACAAGTTCCTGTTAACTTCAACGTAACACAGATAGTCCCATTTTCAATGCTCTCATTTGGGTTTTATGCCAGATGTCCTTCCTGACACGACCTGATTGGTTTGTTTTGGTAAATACACTTCACTAATTGGGGGCAAGCAACATAGCACATAGAATTATTCTCCATAGACCGTGAATATGAACATGTGCATTGTTTAGTTTTAAAATGAGCTAAACTATTTTATGGTTTGTACAAAAGTATAAAATA
>JAVQKC010144283.1:0-19506 GCA_036025475.1 Philypnodon macrostomus | reverse complement strand
TTCGTTTTTGAGTTATCGCGTTCACAGCTAGGATCTGCGGACGCGGACGCGGACGCGGACGCGCACCGACGTGATTCCATAATATCGGCGACACGCTGTTTTCGCCGATATAATTATTGAGACTGAGTGCCTTACCTTTGAGCCATTTGGAGTCATATTTAATGGTCCTCAGTGCCGATCCATCACCCATACTTCGATAGATGACAGAATCGCTGGCCAGGAAGTCGGCAACAGTGGCGGAGTACAGCTTCCCCTCTGAAATGAACCAACACGAGCTTGGTTACAAATTACTGGTTTTCAGCACAATAGTACTCATTGCATTCTTTTTCTCCCATAATGCCTAATTGGCTGAGTTGTTAGCGCTGCAGGCATTGTTTTAACGTGGCATAGACACAGGGGCGCTGATGAGAATTTGGGTAGGAACACATTACTTGCTTCTCCACAGCACTGTGTTTTTGTGTGGGCTGGTTGCCGGGACCCTTACCGGCAAATAGGGCCACGTTGGTTTGCTTGGAGTCAAACGGGCAGCGGGCCAGGCCATTGATCTCCTCCCCATCGAACTCCAGGTTATCCAGCTGCAAGAATCACCCACACGTTACGGGACAAAGAAAACACACTGCAAACATTGAACTAGTGTAGTCAAATTTAAAAACGATATGGAAATAAAGCAATGTGTACTGACCCTGTAATATCGACACATGGGGTTGAATCCGTTTGTGCCACAGATGAACACCAAGTCGTCATTTCTGGGGACTAGGACTTTGATGAAGTTGTGACACTCGTCCTGAAAAATTATATAAGACATTAATTGCATTTGTGCACATTTGGCAGCTATTTTTGTGGTAAATGATGCTAGCTAGACAAGTTACCAGCAGACACACATACAATTGTTATTGATATTATAGAAGAAGGTAGCCATTTTGACCATATATAGGATTCTTTAAGCTGTTTTCTTATATATGTATAGGTTTTATATGCTGGATGCCCTTGATGCATCTCTTCCCTTTTCCCCAGACTTTGGACTGGAAGATATACTACACTGGTTTGTGACTCCCTTTTGTTGGATGTCTGGCCATATTTGAGGTTATGGGGTTAATCTTTCGAACAATGATCTTTTTTTTTTATATATATGACTTGAGTTCAACAACCTTCCACTTTTATCAATACGTTAGGTCACAACCAAAGATTTATTTTCATACAAACCCTGTGCTTCCCCCTCACGGCACACATATTTCTGTCCGATTGTCCCGAGCGCCATGTTAGCTTCTGTAACAACACAACAGCACAATATTTAGACACATGCCGCATTACATTGACCCCTCTGTTTCCACTATCTCATTTTACAAGCTGTCCAATTTGTGATGAATAACTCTGGATTTTCTTTAGAGCCCTCAGGACAGCAGCAAAACCTTACCCGGTATGGGATGATCTCATTTCTGTAGGATTCTCGCAGACTGACGAGGTACACCTGATCTCTGCAGACACACACAACAAGCACAGATCAGTGACACAGCACAAACCTGCCATTGCCAGTAGGTGTATATTAATATTAATGTCCATTTACTAATAGACCGTTAATTACTTGTAGTAAAAGCGATAGTTAAATTTTTAACTGAGGTTTTACATGCCACTTATCAATACTTAATGCGATGAGCAATCTGTTATCTGTAAGGAGGTGTTCTAGACAAGGGCAGCAAAAATATATATATTACTTAGCTAAATTACAAATGAGAATTGTGTGTTATGACATTTTTAATGCAATTTTGACTTTCTACACTTTTTTACCTCAGATACTGACTATTATGGATATGGTTAAGATATACTGAATTGTCCCCATATGAAAAACAATGTCAATGCATTTGACACATCTATCAGTGTCAATAGTAACTGGCAAAAGGGTCATGGAAAATTGTATTACTGTCTTTGTGTCTTATCCACAATAGATTTCTATAGTAGCCATTGCACTAGGATGATTTCCAAGAAACAAAGGCCAGTTATAACCACTAAAAGCAACAGTGAATCACATGACGACATAAAATGACATATAAAACAATCACGTTAATGCTCAGAGCTGGTTTATCAGATCATAATGTTGTGTTTCTAAACCTACTGTAAACCACACCTGTACACATGCTGGAGCACATGCCATCCATGATACATGTTGTGGTGACAAGTTCACCTATGGTTAGATTTTTACACTTCCTGTCAAGATGATTTCCAGTTGCTACATTATAGTGGTTCGATTAATCCCAGTGGCCATAAACACCCAAAAAGACATGTAAAGATGCCAAGAAATCCCACACACTGGGATGATAGACGCCTTTCAGTGGATCGATAGGGCCATATACATTAAGATGCAGGTCTGGAAGCCGCAGATCCAATAACACTAAGAGCTTTTCCCCATCTCGCTGTTTACTTGCCAATGAGAGGACGGATGATATGGGCGTGGGGGCTGTGAGAAGGAGGATAGTGGGTTTTACCTGCCAGCGATGAACAGTGTGTCCTGGATCTTGGTCATCAGCTGAAAGTCAAGACGATGCTGTGACTCATTACCAGAGGGCCTGCCTCTGAAGACGGGATACCGGCGAGAAACTGCACACATAAACAATACAGTAAATACATAAGATTATAAATAGACATGACTGTGCACACACTAATGCACTTTCATGGTAAATATTCAACACAGCCTGCATGACTGAACAGCTTTATTTGGTGGATTCATGTATGGGTTCAGAAGGTTGCCCACTAATAAGAAGATTGGCCGTGTCTTTGTGACCCACCTTACCCAAATGAATGATTGTTGTGGGTGACTGAACAATACACTTAATTTTAAAGCACTTGGATGCAGAGAAAAGTGGTATATAAATCTTACCTAACCATTTGTATATATTTTTTACAAGCCACTCCACCAGCCATGAGGTTACAATGAATTCAAATGTACCTAGAGGTAGCTTTGTTTAGGTGTATTCATGAATCTCTTCTTCTTCGTCTTAAAAGCAAACAAAAGCACCATATGAATTTGAACCGTCTGTACCGACGCCTCTTCTCTACCTCTAGTTTGGACTGATAGTGTTGTTGTACAAAGTTAAATTGAAAATGCATTAGTGTGGATGGAACTAAATGAATCGACGGGGGATGCAAACAAGCCTTAATAGTACGATATAATGAAAGCCGCTGCACAGACACTTAAGCACAGATAAACCCCTACATCCAACTCTAGTCTGCTGAGTTGATATAATTACGCTGTGTGTGCTTTCTACAAATCCTTCTGCAATTAAGGTAATGGCAGAGTAGAAAATATTTTTATTCCTTATAATTATATATGTGCTTAGCGGTGTTTTTTGTTGTGGGGTAATGGCAACCTGCGTCAGCACGTCTTTGTATTTCTCTGTTGAATATCAATCTACGTAAGCTGACCAAGCAGAGGGCTGATTTTGTTACTATGGGAAATCATGGTTGATTGGAAAGAAATTGGGACTTGACTTTCTTCAGATAGTGAGTTCACATGTGAACTTTTAGTCACAGGGCTAACGCACAGACAGACACGGTAACTATTTGCTCATTTATTCAAAAGCGCAGGTGGGCAGAGTAGCCAATAATGTTACTCAAGTAAAAAGTACTCAGAAATAATAGACACATTTTGATATTTTCAAATAATAAACAAAAAATGTCAAAAATACTTTCAAAAAATGAAGCACAAAGAACAGAATTTCCTATCATCACATTTTTCACATGAAGCTGTTCTTACATGACACACAGAGGCGGGTAAAAGTACTCTTACTCTTTCTAGATTAGAGTGCAGTTACTTCAAAATATTATTACTCAAGTAAAAGTAAAAAGTATTGTGCAGTAAAGCTATTCTATGGAGTACAATTTTTATTTAAAGAGTAAATGTAACTACGTACTACCCACCTCTGTTCATTAGTGTTACACATTTTTCTAATACATGCATGTCTTTGGAGGAAGCTACTACGTTGGATCAATCCATCTTTTATAATGGCATTTAATGAAAAAGCCAAGTGAGCTAAAAATTGGGAGAAAACCAAAACATACCTGAAGTTGCAAAGTTTGTATTGAGTATTGTGTTACTCACAGTGTGCGTCCACCATATCAAGGGGTGGGGTGTCCTCGGGGAAGCTGACAGCCAGGATGGTGTGTGTCCCCAGCAGCAGCACACTGAGCAGAAGCACAGCCCTCTGGCCCATGGCTGCTCTCTCACCCTGACCTGTTCACACTGACTGAGATGTTACCTGCAAACAGAGAGGACCATGCTTTAGCTGGACAGTAACAAAAATATTCAGTGTTTGGGTTCATGCACAAGGCCTCGGCGTAAACATTGTTCCACTATTCAAAAAGGCCTCTAATGCATAAAACACTACGGGAACAATTCTTCAACCTAATGGCTGTCTAGTAGTGACTATACAGTAGTTGGCCTAATCCTGTACGCTATAGAATATAGCCAGCGTAGCCAGTGCATCTATATTTTCATTCTGAGATCGCCACAGCAAATAATTCTCTCCCTGGACACATCTCTCTCTGTTTATCTATGTTTGGGACTGGCATGTGAAGTATTCTGTTTTGTGGCTTGATTTGTAGCCATATTGACTGCTCAGTGTAAAAGCCCAAAATGCTGTGGTCAATGGAAGCGTGCGGCCTGGCCTGTGTGTCATATTGATGAATGAGCTCTCAGTGGCGGTGCTAGGCGTTTCCCCTCCACCTCTCTCTACATCTGCTGTCTGAAAGGAAGGTCAGCCAAGTGACCAACGGGGCGCCTCTGCATGGGCTAGATACAGCGGAAGTCCACCCTGTAAGCAGCGCTGCGGGCCTGCTGTCCGTGTACATCTGTGCTCAAGTTTGGACCACAGCTCAACAAGAATCAGCACATTTGATCAACTTTATCACAGGTGCCTGACCTCAGTTGACCTTAGGCGGTAATGTTTATGAAATTAGGAATTGCAGGTGTTCTATTATTCTGTGATGTGGGTGTTCTTGGGGTTACTCTTATTATCCATAGATTAGTTACAATACTCATATGTGGACGGTCTAGGGACAGGGGAGACCTGTTCTGTAAAGCCCATTGAAGTAGCTGTTATGGTATTTTTGGTATTTGGTATTAATTGATTTGAACAATACTTTATCTCATATTTTGACCCAAGCAAAGGGGAAGATGCAGTAACCATTCCTGACAATTGGAAAACAGCAATTGTTTGTTTGTTGGATAAGTATATTAAGTTGGCAGTTTTATGTTCATCTTAAATATCCCAGCAAATCATGGGTCTTATGCAGGAAGTTTTCTGGTAAATGAGCAACTAATGCACAGTGCATTGCAATGAAACGTAGCGGAGATGTCTTTACAAATATTACTGTTCATTACTGTCCTCCGGGTTGCTCCCTCTTGTGTATTGTCTGCCTGTAGATATGTTGCACAGGCAGGTGCTGTAATAATTACCTCCACCAAGGAGCGTGTTTCTGTTAGCAACTTTACGCAAAAGCTACTGAACGGATTTGGATGACTTTTTCAGGTAAGCTGAGGAATGACACAAGAGAGAAGTGATTGTTTTAGTGATTGATTTGGGACTGATCTGTATCACGGTCTGGCTGTAGGATTTTCTTAAAGACTGGCACCGTCTCTTGGCTCTGGATCTCTCCACACACGGTGATCCATATGCACTCTTAAAATAAACTGTTCTACATAGAATTTACAAAATAGTCAATTCAAAATCATTCAGATCATCTTAATACAATGAGCGGTTACCAAAACCACAGAAACAACAGTAAGAAAAGACTTGGAAAACTTGGGAGTAGCTGTTGCAGATTTTACATTTTTCCTTTCAACAGGAAATTAGCTACCTTGGTGGAGGTCTTCACTCGCCGAGTGCTTTCTAGTTTATATTGGGGCTGGCAGGAGTTTAGTTTTATGTGAATGTGTATATGGGGGAGTGCTCTGGAGGTTTTTTAATCTGTGCATATTAATGATCGGTGTACATTAAAATATTAATGACGCAAACAAATTATTAATGTGAGCACATCCTGAACGGATATAAACTATTTACTATGAGACGTCACAAGGGCTCGAGCCATGGATTAGCCCGCAGCACACACAAAAACATGGATGCACATACACAATGGCTGTTTGAAAGGCCGTAATGCACAGACTGATGAACACACACAAACACACACTATATTGAGTCATTTTTCAATTAGCCCCGAAGCACACCTGCTCCAGTGCTGTCTGTGCAAGCCCTGCTGCCAGCCCATTAGTGCTTTGATTGATCCGCACAGGAAGCACGCCACAGCAGCATCCAGCAAAGACAATCTATGGGCTTTAGAGTTCGACCGCGGACCCCTTGAATGGGAAAACTTAGTTACACTAGATCGAATCAAGTTAAGGGCAACTTTTTCCAACCGGTGTCACCAATGTGTTATATTTATTATATATATATATATTTTATTTATAAAGCACTTTTATTGACACTCAAAGACGCTGATTATATTTTATATAGTATGATTATATTAACTGAACATAATAGTGGCATATCTAGTTCATTGTATCCTTATGTGTGACCCCTAAAGTTCTAGTAATTTAAATAATCTGAATTTCTATCTGATTTTCTTTTTTTAATATTGGTGGGTTGGGGGGTTATAGGAGAAGGACACAGGGCAGGACACTTTTGGTATACATTGCCACAGAACATAGACAAAAAAACTGATGTTATACAGTAAATGGTCCAGTACCTGCCCATTGTGTGCTTGACCGAGCTATTTCTACTCCCCAAAGTGCCCTTTCCGTATTAATAATGTAATTCTGGCCTTACGTGCCACTAAGCGACTTCTGTTATTGCCGCCGAGACAGGCAAGTGTTTTAGTCATCAATGGTGTCTAATCATAGCTATTCAGTCCTCTGTGGGATACAGCTGTCTTTAAAAAGACCAGTGTCATTATGAATGAGCAATACATGCCCCACGTTAGGAGCCACTTCATCTCAATTAGTCCATTAAACAGCTAAATTTTGGGTTTCATGTTTTCACAAAGAGGTAATTGAAGCAGTGGAAAGATGTTGCATAGCTACGATCTCTGACAAGGTAAGCACATTCATCTGGGGCTAAATATATGCTTAGTTACAATTAATGATTTATGTGCAATGGCTCCCACAACAGCACTCAGCAAATTCATCTAACAAACAATATGGTATACTTCTTATAAAAGTGTTCCTTAAAAGTACGGCCGTGAATTATGGGTGACCAGCTTTCAGTGCCAGAAAAGTGAATACAATTATCTTATCTGAACAGTTGAAATACCAGGAAATAGATTAGGGGACTTAAAAACTGACACTTATAAATGAAGAGACAAAAATAGACTCTCCAAATAGGACACTCCAAATGGTAAATAAACTCTAAGTAATAAGCCCTTAGCATTTCAGTTCTTTGGTGCTATCATAGGGCTTACGGACTGATGTTCTTCTCCAGGTAAATCTCCTCCTCCAAAAAAGCATTTTCTCTCCCTAGCGTTCAATAGAAAAACACCGACCAAGCTATGCACGGATCTCCCATGATTCCCCTCAGATGAAAATAGCTATTCCGTCAGAAATTTTAATGCAAAACAGAAATAGAAGACATCCAGGGGTCAGCGAGCTAAAATTACTGCCATGTTTTCTATTGCCTCTCTGGTCTCTGGCCTATCTCTGGTTCCTACCCTGCAGTCTGTTGTTTGTGTGTCTATGTGTGTGTTCACATATAGGCCTCGACAAGCCTAGAGCCAATGCTTGTCACGCAATGTTGTGCCATTCAAAACTCGCCTCACTAGTTGTGTTATTACAGGCTTTTCCAGTGTCACTTTCTCTTCCTGGGGTTGCCGGATTGTACTCATGGTGTTAACTTAAAGGGGCCGTGTTATGCTAAATGTATTTTTTTTTCTTGCAATAATTCTTTATGATGTTATTGTCTTCCAGGGGTTGTATTATGTTTCATTCATACATTTGTGGTATTCTATATGCTGAAGCACTGACCTTCTCAAGAGCTGAAAGTGGTCTTTGTGGGTAGATGACGAAACCCCACTTTAGTTGCTACCAATTTTTACTGTTTGGCAAGGACATATTAGGGAGGTGAGCGTGGCTAACAGAGATAAAGGGACTTAAAGAGAAATGCACCTTATCAGAGCTACCAAAAAATGTCAATACGTATGTCAAAAAGTACAGCCCTCTTTAAAATGATTCAAATGTAAAATGCTATCCTAGACGTAAACAAGATAAATGTAACATCCTTGTAAGGAGTATTACAGTGATGTCCTTAGCTAGATATTTCGAGCTTCAGATGACACATTATCACATGTACTTGTCGAGATGGTTGCAGAGCATAATAATTGTTTGTGAAAAACAACAGGGGGTGGGGGGGTGGTAGGGGGTAATAAAGATGGCAAACAACAGCAGTGCGTGAGGTTTGGGCAAGTTGTGTGAGAATGTAATGGAGGCTAAACAATGGCCACCGCTGCTTGAGGCTGCTCCACTTGTCATCCTGCACCACAATGAGCAGTAATCCTAACAGCGCGGGGTATAAGATAGCCCCAGCTTCGGTTTCCAAGCCCTCACACTTTTGCGTTCACAGCAGCCAGGCATGTCTGTCAAATCCATCTGACATCCATCATGGCGGTGGTGTCAACGTGATGGAAGAGTTACTCAAGTCGATAAATATTATTGTTACTGGATATCGAGCGCTAACTAGCTTTTTACAAATTGAATATTGTTTTATGTATTATGTGATGCTTGTCAATAATGATTTTGTTGCCTATTTGTATATATATAAAACAATAACCTCCAATCATTTGTTCATTTTACGTCTTCATCGTAATTCTGGTGCGATATTCTCCTCTTGATCATATTGATTACCTGTTCATTCATTTTGGATTTGCCAGCACACTTCACAATCAAGACAAAAATTTCCAACGATGCCAGTTTGGTGGATTACCTACCCCTACTCTGAGAAGTAATCAAGATGCAGCACCAGGGAGAGAGTCAGCCAAGTGATTAGCCAGTTGCTCAGCCCCAGAAATGATTACCCCTGCCTGCAAGTAAAAAGAACCACTAACCCCTAATCGCCGACTGTGTACCAGAGGCTCTGTTGTAAGGGGCATGGGCTTGGACTTGTTGCTCCATAGACCTGGCACAAGAAGCGCGGTGCCACCCTAAACCTAATTTCTTGTGTGAGAGGAGGAGTGAAACAAGAGAAAGGCTGTTCTCAGCAGTAGTTCAGCTATAGTCCAATACAAAAGTAGGCTGAGTTGCAGGTGTGACCGGGGAACAAAAGGGGCTTTGGGCACATCAGCACAATGGGGCCCCACCCCTGGTCAAAGGCACTGCTGCTGTTGGGGAAGACTTCAACGCTTAAACAAAACTCTAAGCAGTGATGACATGTTGGCTCCAAATGCTGCACATGGTTTTATCGAATTAAGTATTCAACAGTTCTAATTTGAGATGAAGCGTAATGCCCCTTTACTGTAAAAAGACGGGTAGTTAGGGTTACATCGAGGTTAACTTTGGTCGTTCTGGTCACTGAGCGCTAACCCTTATGACCGCTGAGGCAAAGTGACACACACTAGCCAGCTGTGCTGTCCACAAAACAGCCATAGTCATATGGGTTGGTGACCTGGCTGCACTTCAGTAAAGGCTGTAGTTTGGGGTAATTAGTCTAGCTGGTCTCTGGGAAGGATCTGAGGCTCTCCAGATGCACACATCTGGCGCAAAGATTAAAGAAAACAGCGCTGCCTTTCATTCTATAAAGGGCACTACATGAGAAAGGTCATTTATTATAGGCTTTGAGGTGACTCTGTGATATTCGATTATACACAATCGAGGGCACGGTTTCATTTTAGATCCACTTCGACATATAGCATCAGGTAGTTCCACTTCCCAGCTTCTACGCAAATGTATTAGTGCATGAACGAATCAGATTTGTATGTTAAACCTTAATCATTCATTACAACACAGCTAATCCTACTGTAGGCTACATACTGTAAAATCCAATGACTCTGAAAGAAAGCACACACTGAAAATACACACCATCACCAAGTCCGCTCAAACTAGTTATTTCTGACTTTCTGTCCATTTTATGATTCACTTTAGTGAGGTTTTGAAACAGTCAGAACTAAAGAAAATACCCTGAGGTCACAAGTCGTAAATGTGGCTGCTGCGTAATATCGGTTAATCACCCTTGCGTAAAACGAACACTATACCATTACTATTAAGATTACTAAGACATGTGTCTATGGTTATATGTTTGCCCAATAACTACGAATCAGACTTACTATATAACTTTGGTCGAGTTCCTGTCCTTCTATAGGTTAAGTTTTACGCGTGGATCTCCGGTGAGGCGTATATTCGCTCCACGCCTGAGCTGGACTAATGCTCGCTTTGTCCGAACATAAGGGGGAGTAAAAGCATTCAGAAATATACCCCCCGATCTAACCCTTTTCAGACCCCCTTAGTCCACATGTAGGACCCGTACAAAAGACAACAAAGGCGCGGGGGACATCGGTGCTGTGTCAACAACAGGACGCTGATGTGGAGTCAGAGGCAGTGAACGCAGCGCAAGGGTTGGGCTCGGGCTGATTCTAAGGTTACGAGCATGAACCACGTTTGTCGATATCGTAGTAGGCAATCCGCACATTTGCAGCTGGCTGAAACATGGGTAAAGCTTACAAAGTGACCAGTTGAGTTCACGTGTGGCCTGTTTCTACCTATCTAGTGCCCATCTTCCCATTGTCTGAAGCGTGCACTCAAATCCGTTTCAGTCAAGCAGCTATCGAGATTTGAAGTTGCTTTTTTCCAAGACGCTAAATCTAATCAAAACCCCTGACCGAGCTGTTCTTAAAAAGTACCACAAAGTCCACCATCCACAGAACACACGGGTTATCGCTAAAGGTAAAGGAGACAAATGCACTTTCTCTGGAAGAAAGCTGCACGGGCTGTGGATTCACAAGCTCACCGAGTATTTCATTTCTAAACAGTAATCTTCACGGTTTTCTTCAGCAATATCTTTGTCTCACTTGCCTCAAAGTACGCTCATTAAAATACCCAACACAGGCTTTCTAATATGCACTTCACAACTCAAAAACATACCTTGAAAATCCACTCATGAATAGGGCAGTCCGCAATCCTATATTCCTCTGGTAATCCATTTAAAACCCAGTGTATAAATGTGAATAATTCCTTATAAACAAAGATCCATTCTGAGCCACTTTTGTTGATCCAGTTTTGCGCACAGATGCCAGGTTTTACGCTCGCGTTTCTCAGCTTTCCCCGGACTCTGTGAGCTTCGTCCGTCCTCGTCCTCGGCTCCCTGCGCTCTGACGGTGACTGATCTTCAAAAAAAAAAAACCTCAGCAGCCACCCTCCCCCTCTCTCTCTCTCTCCTCTCTCTCTTTCTACTACTATTAACTTTGGGCAAGCAGGGGGAAAGCATAAACATTAACGACGCATACTCTTTTACTCTGCCCGTCTGCCGCCAACTCGCTCTGTATACAAACAATGAACCATTAACTAAGACACCAACTTTAAGGAGGTTACATTTACGTTTTATAAAACAACACCGAGACATATATGCTGTAAGTTTATTATACGGTCTAGTATGATCTGATTATGCATGCAACTTTAACGCCTATTACAAAATATAATAGAAATGTAAAATGTATGCAAATATATATATATTACCAGAAGGTGGTCTAATTGACAATTGAGCTTTGTCTAAAACTCGAGCGCATACATTTAGTTCCAAAAAGATAGACCCTGCCTCCCAAGCGCGTCCTATAAGGAATGAATGAATGTAGCGTCGGAGTAAAAATAGTTCCAACTATTTTGGTCCTGCGCGCTTTTGCAGAGCTACATAGCGACGGACGGTCACAAGAATCATTTTGTTTCCCTGAGCGAAAAGAGAAAAGACTTGCCACTTTCTCTGTGCAAAGCGAAGCAGTCTGTGTGCAAACCCACGGAGGCGGTTACTCACCTTATCTGAATGTTTTGTATCCTTGTTTAGCTTTGTTGTAATCCAAAAAGAAAGAGTAGTAAAGCGCGTCGTAACTCCGTATGCCTGGCTGGCTGAGAGAAAAACAAACTAATGCACGGCAAATGGTGTAATTCGACCCGTGCTAAGTCAATCCATCCAGCGAGAGGTCTGGAGCCACCAATGAGCATCGAGCAGGCTGCAGTCCCTCCCCCTCCTCCGTGTCTGTATCTTTTCTCGCTGGGTTTGGGCTTTTGCTGCTGCCTCTTCTTCTCCTCTAGCTTCCTTCCTTTCTTTTGCATCGACCCCCAACTCCCCCCACTGTTTCTCCTGTGTGACCCCATGTTGCCCCCCACTACCCCTCCCTCTGTTAAAGCCCCATCCCCCAGCGCAGAGTCAAGCCAGTTAAAACTTAAAACTCAAATCTTCTTTGTAAAGGAAAGTGTTGAACGGGATGTGTTAAGAGCTCAGGTCCATACATGGAGCAACAACAGAACTTTTTAAAACTGATGAAATTCACATTTTCTGATGCACACAGGCTACTGACTTACATCTGTTGCTTCCTGGAGGTTCAGTCTGAAACTTAGACATCCAGAAGTTCATAGGAGGACAGAAAACTAATCGTATATATATATAATAGTTGTATTTTTGAAGAGGACCACACCTTTACTATGATCGGCCAGGTCTGAGAGCCAGAAGCCGCTGGATTCAACTGCCTGGCCCCACGTCTGTATGGCAAAAAACAAGATTTTTTAACAAATGCTGCTATCACCTCTTGTGGAAGATGTGAACCCTCTATAGCAATGCAAAATAGTCTGTTTGTTTGCTAGATAAACAGAGTGATACATATGCATGCATCAGAGCCTGTAGTATTCATGTATGCGTGAAAAGCTGATCTTGTCACAGGACGTGTCAGGTCATTCCAGCCAGGTCTGCCAGAACTCTCAATGGAGCCCCATTTGCACCCCATTAAAGAGGCAGGTTAGCAGATGTGTGAGAATGTGTCCCATACGGAGCTGCTCTCCCACACATGCACACTCTCCTGACAGCCCCCGATTATGATTATGGGCCCGGAGTGGGATCTGCATCTCAATGCTCACAGGAAAGACTCGTTTGCACAGCAGATCCTCCTGATCCACACGTTGGCACTTCATCCAGGCCTTTGTCCTCGCTGTGCTGTACTCTTATTGATATGTCAACATTTACTGTATTTATTTTCAGTGGGGGATGTTTGCCGGTTCTCCCCGTTTTACGCTGGGTTCCCTACGAGTACTCCAGCTTCCTCCCACCATCCAAAGTCATGTGTTTGGAGAATTGGTGACTACACTGCCTATAATATCGAATGAACGTGAAAGTAAAGGGTTGTCTGCATGTATGTCAGCCCTGCGACTATCTGGTCCTAGTCCAAAAAGCGTCTTGGCGAACCATAAAGTCTCTGTCAGGCCTCAGTTTTAGCCCTCAGTGCTGGTGTCCTGTGGGGACTGAATCAGCATGAGCATCTATTATCGCGGGACAGGAGCGGGACGGACGGATCAATGAGTCGTAGGTGTCAGGACGCTGAATGGATCTATGGATCTGTGTGGGGGCGTCTGCTGATTGGCCACTGTATTGATTTGTCTATTTCACCCAAAAAAAAAGCAACAAATTCTATATATAGTATAATAGCAATCTGACACCTCAGTTCTATTTAATGGTGTGGTGTGCCAGGCATTGTCTAGACCTAATGTTTAATGAGTGAATCTCAATCAGTCAAATCGTGGGACCCAATTTTATTTAATTTCAGGTTCACCAATTAGTGTAAAAAAGAATGATAGGCCTTAGAATAAGCAGAATATTGAAGATCCCACTTTTGGATCCTAACCCACCAGTTGAGCTCAACTGAACAGAAGATTTACTTTTAACATCAAATGGTATGGATGGATTGAAATCAAGATATGTATTGATTTCAGCTATACAATATTGGCACGCAGTATTAATCCAATGCAATTTCTTGAAGGATTGCCTTTGTGAAATCACAGCTGGTATTGGTGGTATGCTTTTTGCATCTGAAGGCTTGCTTGAGTGCAGCTTAACAAGGTTGGTTGTTCATGGTAACGCTAGCATTAGCAACTGTGCTATTTGACACCCCCCTACCATGATCCTACTCGGAGGATCTTTCATTTAAACAGGCATTATAGGTGTTGTTAATAAGGTTCTACGAATCAAAAGTTGTATTGAGTTAGTTTTGTTTGCCATTAGTGTGGCTTCCTTAATGGCCATGTTGATTGAGTTTGCTCTGATCTAAACTTTTATATATCATGTAGATTCAGTAATGCTATTTGTACAAATATAATCCAGTCAGTTTTATCACAGTCTGGTTTTAAAGGGGCACTATGCAACTTAATCAACTTAATCAGCTTCGGAGTTAATGTGATCAGTAAAATATTTGTTGCAGGGGTGAATGAAGCTTCTTTCTTTCCACCTCAGCAGAAAATAGCTTGAAAGAATGAATGCAACCAACCTGGACTTTTTACAGAATGGTAAGAGCTTCAAGAAAAATGCTAAACTGATGCTAAACCTGAGACCAGGTGGTTTGTGGTCGAAACAACATTATTTATGTGTATTACAACAGTGCTTTTTAAGAAACCGCAGGGGGAGCTTTGTAGAGGAAAATGCACCAAAACAGTGGAAAAAGTAACATAGTGGCCCTTTAAATACAGCCAATCAATGAACTGAATATTTACTTTTTGAAATTCTTGTATTTTTACAATTTAGAACATGTAAATTAGCTTTTAAGAACTTTAGTGAATAAATACCAATATTTGGTAAAAAAAAGTCTCTTTATATTGTATTATTGGTGACATTTAAATACAAAAAGACAACTAATACTATTGTGCATCATGTTACTGCACCATCCCATCAGCATGTCTCAAAAACAGATACAAATGTGGTTGCATTGTCTCCCACGATGCTCATAAGTGTAATTATATACTTGCAATTCTATTTTGCCAGAATATCAAGAATATGCATAGTACATCTGTGGTTTACTATCTAATCTTTTTGAAACCAAGTTGTGTATTTGCACTAAAAGGCTATAGCAGTAGTTGTATGTGCTACTGTTTATTAAATTGACTGACTATTCCAGTAATTCTTTTGACTTGAATGTATTAAAAATCATGGTGGGTTATTTCAAGGTTATCAAATCTCATCAAATGCCATTTTATATCAACATTTATTCTATTATATCACTAAACCCCCATAATTGCAGACACCCAGGCACCCATGGGCTAGATATAATTAAATAGAGACGTGAGCAGTCAAGCAGATGGGTGCCTGACAATAGAAGGATGGACAGATGAATGTATTGATGTTGGGGATATTCAGGGCTCCAGGCTGCATGGGTGAGGGCTATTATGCATGCTCTAGGTTGCCCCTGTAGACAGACCACATAAGGGCCATGTTACTTGCTGAGACTGATACGCTCCCATGGGACCCAGCAGTGTGGGTCAACTCAAAGAAGAGGTGACATGCCGCGCCCCAGGGTGCAAAGGAGAATGTGAGGGCCTGGCCTTAAGACTGGGACGTCCAGAGTGCAGCACCTCTGACTGACTTATTTACTGCCTTAAACAGCCCTACAGATGGCCAAGTGTCAAGGCTGGAGCTGTAAAGAGTGGGCGCATATACACGAAGTCATTAGACTAAATGGAACTAAGAGTCTCTTTATACATCCACATTATGTGAGTTACCGATATACATTTTATAGAGACTTGTTAGTTGTATAGATAGCAGTGTTTTACATTCATTCAGAAGACCATGGTGAGTTACAATGTTGGAAAACTGAAATGCAAATAAGTACATGAGTTTGTGGATGCTGAGTGTGTGTTGGAATTATTTTGTTTACACCATTATTAAAAATGTGTTATAAAGAGTCCTTTATACAAGACAACATAACACAATAAAACTATATACAAATGATAAATTACTATAAAACTATGAACTAAAAAAAAATTATGAAATAAATTATGTGTTGACACCCCTAATTAAATTCAAAGAATGAGCCCCAATTTGTAGCCACACCAGAAGTTAGCCTTGGGCAAAGCCTGCCTCGTTTATTGATTTACAATGACTACAAAGGTTGGACTCCAGCTAATGCTCCTCCCCTCCAAATTATTTTATTATAATGGGTGGAGTAGCTTTTGCCAATCCTGACTGAGCAATAACACACCAACACCAAAGATATATTAACGTGAAGGCCTGGTGACAGCATTTCTTATCAAGTCTTCAGCTGGACTGTACGTCCACGCTGACCTCTGATTGATAAAGAGCCCACTCCTGGCACTCTTCTGGCCTGAAGCATCGTTTGTCACCTGAACCTTGCTGTCCCGCTGAGCCGCCTCATGTCCTTCTATCTACCACAGCACTATAGCTCCAAAGCCCAAACTCAGCCAGTTACACCAGGGCCTCCCATGTCAAAAATCTGTTCCCCCGCTCTGCTGAAACCCAGTCTTTTTGGAAAGGAGCCCTTCTTCCAAATGGCATGTTCAGACAATATTCAATACTAACTGAACAGCATCAAATAAACCAAAATAAACCAATAAATCAATTCCTCTAGAATCGAATGTAGAATAGTAGCTGTTCTGGTCACATTTCTTTCTCTACAGACCTCACCCAAAAAAGATGAGTAAAAAAGTTCTTCGTCACACTACAACACGTCGCTACATCCTAAATGAAGCCATATCTGTCCTAGCTCCAAATCTATGCCATGCTCATTAACTCCACTGCCACAGAATGTGATGAGGTCGTGGATCTTCCTCGTGGTTGACTGCTTTGTTTAAAGAGTCATTATCAAAACTACAGTGATTGGATGAGCTCAGTAATGGAGGGCCAAGCTGCGGGGGAGGGCACATTTATTATCATTATCAGAACCCATCAAACATTTGCCCCTTAACAATAGGCTCACTCCTACCTCCAGTGATAAACCGAGGAAAGAATACTACCTTAATTGGCGAAAACAATGTCCTATTGGTGTCAAGGTGGCACAGCAATGTACAAAGTATCCCTCATGCTGTTTTATGGAGGGCACAAGCTCAAATCTGGGGCCATTTCTATATACCGCCAATGTGCACCATCCGAAAGGCTGCCGGATTAAAACTCATAGACGAGAATTGAAATGGGGATCAATAAATAATGAGTAGAAAATGTCATATGTGTCACTCAATCATAGGACCTTCACATTGGTAGTGGAGCTTGAAAATTACCCATTGCAGTAGCTATGAATATGATTAACAATCTCATCTCCTATACTGAAGTAAAAAACATAAATGCATTTTCTCTAAATAATTTCATACCCCATTTCAAGAATGCTTTCTTGGCTCAAAAGGGCATATGGTAGGATTTTAAGTTGTAAAAGAGCCTATCCCAGAAACTATGGGCCTTAGGCGGCTTTAGACAATGGTCAGTTAGTCACAGGGCTGACCAAGACACATACACAGACAAGTATTTTCTCTCAAATTAATTCACTATGTTCTCCTAACGTCTTCGGGTGGAAAACTATAGGTCATTACACTTGTCACGTGGACTCAAACCCCTCTTGAGGCGGCTGGTCGTCTATGAATGCAAGCCCACCCCGGACTTGATCCCTAGGAGCTCCACGTGTTAAGTGCAGGTCGGTCTGAAGCCGTCAGAAGTGTGAAATGTGTGAGGTGATGGATCCGGGTGACCTGCCTGGTGAGCTGATGACGTGTATGCCGTGTCTCTCTCGAGTGTGGACAACATAAAATATTATTATGGCCCCACCCTACAACAAAGGAAGTCGGCCATTTTGGATTGAAATTGGAAAGTCAGGTATATTTGACAGCCTCTAACTTTGCCCGATTAGGCTCAAATCTGAAACACCTACTTAACACATCTGACCAATATGATGCCAGTTAATTCATTAGTTCCCCCTATAGACTAAAAGAATAATGTAGATTTAGAGAAATTTACAAATCTTGGCAAAACCATTCTTCACAAACATCAAGACAAATCAAAGAGGTCAAATAGACCCTTCCCATGTTTGTCATGGTTTTGGGGCGGGGCTTCTTAATTGCTTGTCAACAGTATTAGAACCCTTAGAAATCATGCAAACAATGTCCCATTAAGGTGGCCATTGGTGCCATAGCATTTGTGGCAGACATATGGGTGTGTTTCCCCGATGTACACCTTGCTGTCGGGCACAACAGCGTGGGCCTAGTTCAGATTTAGATTTGTGACCAATGACTTTGAGGATTGTGAGCAGCTTTGGCATTTAGATAGGACAATCTAACCTGTTTCACACCAAGCCTCATTATGTCACACAGTTAGGCTCATGAAGGCATGTGGGCTGTCTGACATTCAAGGAATTTTGTCAATTTATATTGATAAACTGTAAAGTAACTTCCCGATCAGGAGCTTGTATCACTGAAGATTCTCAGTATTTTACCTCTATTACAGCCTTCATGTGCACTTGTGGCAACTCTCTTACACGAGGATTGTGAACCCTTTTTGGCCGGACTAGATTGTAGTGAAAACAACAGCTACATTAATTAACACTATTAACTATGAAACTGTAGTCATAATATGTTGCAGTATATGTTGTCAGTCACCCATCAATTTGTGAATGACACTGATGCCATTATATAAATAAATGGGTAGTACTAGGTTACATATATATATTTTACTTCATTATATAGTTACAGCAAATCTTTATGTAAACACAGAACTTTAGGCACACATTCTGTGTGAGTAAGCCAGATTTATATGAATTTAACCTCGGGAATAAGACTTCAAGGTTCCTAGAAGAAATTTGTTTTGGAGCAAGGGCCAGCTGCATACATATATAAACACAAAACACACTGTGAACTCTATAGACAACTAGAAAGAAACAACACAAAAACACACTGTGAACTCTATAGACAACTAGACAGAAACAACACAAAAACACACTGTGAACTCTATAAACAACTAGAGAGAAACAACACAAAAACACACACATGTGCCAATACAACCTTGGTAGTGCAGTTCGTAAAATGGCGACTCATGGACAGGTGCATGCAACAGTAGTGGACTGAGCAGCTGTGTGTGGGAGCCTGTTTAGGGTGAAGTATCTTTCCCAAGTACACAAGGGCAGTATCCATGGGAGCAGGATTGAACTGCCAACCTTACTCTTGGTGACTTGCTCTACTACCTTAACAACTGCCACCTTTAATTTGTCCATCCCAGCCATCATATCATATTGTCTTGTTTCTCCAATACAAAACTGCAGCCATTTTAAATTCTTCTTTTGCTATATAGCTATAGCTACTACTGTTTATCACATTTATTTCCAGTTCTAGAATGCAGGGGCGTAACTCCCAATCTGATGTAGGGGGGGCCCAAAAGACGGGCTACAAATTATGAACTATCCCACGAGAATTTTTTTTTAATTCATGTAATTTTCTGTATTCTGGTGAATTTAAACGATAAAAGTAGATGTATTACCCAGCATAGAGGAAAGAAAACTAACTATTCATATTGTGTA
>JAVQKC010144281.1:0-22751 GCA_036025475.1 Philypnodon macrostomus | reverse complement strand
AAATCTAGAAAGAGTAAGAGTACTTTTACCACCTCTGTGTGTCATGTAAGAGCAGCTTTACGTGAAAATTGTGGAAATTTTGTTCCTTGTGCCTTAATTTGAAAAAATATTATTTATGTTTTTAATTTATCTTTTGAAAATATCAAAATATGTTTATTATCTTTTTATTTTTTTGCCAGATCACAACATTATGCGCAAACACTACACAAACACACAGTACCTTTTTACTCTTACTCGAGTAATTATGTGAATGAGTACTTATTACTTTTACTTGAGTAACATTATTGGCTACTCTACCCACCTCTGTATATATCCGACATTCAAATAATACTGATCTGGAGAAATTGACCCAGAAGCCGAAGTTGACCGCACCTGGATTGAGTTACGCAACTATGGAAACAGACCTGAATTCTAGCACAAATAACCCAAAAGTGCAAGTAAGTTTATAATGAACATAAACTAATTTCATCTAAGAAACATAATGTGATGTGTGTGCATTACTAACAATATGAAACCACTTTTGTAGGGTTTCCTCATAACAGTGGGTCTGGATACAAAAGTGCTCACTATTTCTTGAATCACACTTTAGTTGGACTGGAAATATACCACAAAACAGGAGCATATCAAAGAGAGTATCAAGCAAATTATAAGCAAGAAAGAAACATGTCAGCGTGGTCCGTGCAGAACAGTTTTGGGGAAATGTATAAGTCTCTCATACACACACACGGGCACTCGAAAAGGAAGTTGTAGTGTTTTATGATCAGCGAAACAGACATGTTGAAGTATTGAAGTGAACTACAGCCGTACGCCTTAATCCTGGAGATGATCAGGAATATTGTTGTTTACTCTTAAGAAGAAATATTTTATATTGTTTGAATGTCCTATTAGGATGAAACTGTTGAGCTCAGGTCTGAACAAGTAATAGGTGTATTGAGATCATCCACCTGACAGCTATAACTCTGGATGTACAGTGGCTGTGCAGTGTTTTTAAACGTGCTCTAAAATAGCCCAGCCAATGACAGACCAGTATAGAGTGACTCATTACCAATCAGCTACTATCTTGAAGAATGAGTCGTTGAGTGAAAAAAGAGATAGAAGAAGGAAGCTGATTGTTCGGGAAACTTCTGAGTCACCCGGCAACGGCTTCTGATTGGTTCAAGTGAATATATCCATGTTTGGTTTACAGCAAGCTAGACCTAGGTTGAGTAGCTGTCTTTTTTGTCAAGTATTTGTTAACTTAAAGATGCACTAATGGATCATTTTAGCTTGTATTTGAGCAAATGAAAAACATATTCAAACAATAGTAAAACTGTATAATTGAAGTTATCTGAGAAATAAATGAGACTCTGAGGTCCTCTGTGGGCAAAGATTTTTTGGGACGAGAAGGAGAGGGGGAGAAAAGGGGAGAGCCTCATTTAAACATTATACAGTATGTTCTTACAATAACAAAGACTAATAGATTCTATGTGGTACTGCACTTGTCACTACGTCCAACTTGATCTTATTAGGATTTATAACAACTATACTTACGAGTCATCAAATAAACACATTGTGAATCACTGCACCTGCATTGTAAAATTTCTACTTTTTGTACTTGTGAGTCAATTTGAGGGAGTGTAGGGGAGATGTGATCTGTACGTAAGCTGTTGTGGTTGTGGTTTAAAAATAAACAAAAAGCCCCAAAAAGCTGCAATGTGACCAAACGCTTTCTCTTCTCCTAGCTTCAGTTTTGTTATGAATACAAATGCAACATGCTTAGACTATAGCTTCCTCGAATACAAAACTCTACCATATATGGGATAATGCCTAAGACTCATGGGTTGGTTGGGGGTGAGGTGTGGCCTTGTGCTGTGATTACTGCTACATAATGATGAGTGATCCCAATGGAAAGTACCTGAAAGCCACAGACAGGACAAGGCTGAACCTTTAGACAAGTGCACAACTGTTTATTTGCTTGTAAAGTTCTTTAGTAGCACACATACAACCAACTAAATAATCTGTATAACTGTAAGTTTTTATTTTATGAGAATAAACAATTAAATACACAGATCATTTGCTGAGTCAGGTTTGTGTGTGACACATATTTTCCACCTCCTTCAGGGCATCTTCAGATGTGGCTGACCTGAAAGAGCAGCAGCTTCAAAACAACAGTAATGTATACAACTGTGGTTTTGGTCCAGGATTTTCATTTCAAGTTATACATCTAAATATTTATTACTTACTGATCCGGCAGTAACTGTTTCACTTTTGTTAACTGCAGTGGGAGACATGTTTTTGTAATTAATTGCTAGACTTTTGAAGTTTACATTTGTAAATATGACTTAAGATGTTGTAGTGTGGGGTACATCTGCATTCTAGTATTGTACAGAGGGGGGTAGTTCTCAGTTACATTTACTAAATAAATTGTACTCCATAGAGTAGCTTTACTACACAATACATTTTACTTTTACTTGAGTAATTATATTTTGAAGTAACTGTACTCTTACTTGTGTAAAATCTTGGAAAAAAGGTGGGTACTTTTACCCACCTCTGTATGTCATGTAAGAACAGCTTTATGTGAAAAATGTGATGATGTGGAAATTTTGTTGAACATATTATTTACATTTTTAGTTTATCTTTTGAAAATATAAAAAAATCTGTGTATTATCTTTTTTTGCCTGATTACAACAAAATTAAACAGATAATCTGACATTAGGCTCAAACAGTTACTCAGTAGTTTTTCACCAGTACTTTTCTACTCTTACTGTGTATGTGACTGAGTACTTTTTACTTGAGTAACATTATTGGCTTCTCTACCCACCTCTGGTAATGTAATTGTACAAGTGTGTATTGTGTTTAGCTGTATGTCCTGTATTGTGAATGAATGTATTTCAAAGCCTTTGTTGACCCCCATGTGGTTTGTGCCACAGCGAGCCACATCAACATGTCTCCTAAATTATGACTAATATAGTCTTGATGACCCCCTTTCTTTTCTAAAGGAACCTTTGTTGGGTAAAATCAATAAAAGCACTACAAATGGACACGGGAAGAAAACATGTCATGCAGAGGCAAATCCAGGTAGTCCCAAGGAATCGCTGTGTAGAGCCAGGGAACCAGACACAATTAACACCTTTCAGATAAGAATGAATTAATGTATGGTGGAATGAAAAAAAAAACACTATAAAAAACTAAGCCCCAGAGGCCCCAGAGGCCCCAGAGGCCCCTGAGGCCCCTGAGGCCCCAGAGGCCCCAGACACACATGAGGATGTGGGCAAAAGTGAAGTGATGTGAATGAATGCGTGTGAGTATTCAATGTTTGTCCGCTGTATTATTACGTCTATAACTCTGAGCATTCAATAAACTTTGCCTCTGCAACTACAACCTGACTCAAATGGTCTGCTATTGTATTTAAGTTCCAACATGCTGAAGAAGTTAAATGAAGAACCATTGGCACCAGTATAAATTGAATGAAGAGCTAACTTTGACCATCAAAAAGACAACTGAATGTGCCTCTACACTTTATCCTAGTGATGGAACTATGTTGCAGATGCTTTTGACTTCCTCTTTAGTAATAGAGGCTTGTTTCTGATGATAACATGAGTTTTTAGGTTTTTAGTGATTTCCCAGAATTATTTGTTCACATGTGTTCAATTATGACTCACACTTACGCCACTTACAGTTTTGTATAATCTGACAATCACCACTTCCTTATTTCGTGTTGGTTTCAATTTCTCAAAAATAATTGCACCTGAAAAATGTAAGTCTCAACATTTCCAGCAATTACCGTCCCCCTTAAAGTTCAGTAGTAAAGCTGACTTTTTTCATTTATGATAATTATCTCTGTTCTCTGACTTCAAGACAGAATTTTCACCCACAGAACTGCCTCTCACGGGAGATAATATATTTTTCAAACCACTCTTTGCAAAGCCTAGAGATGATTGTATGTAAAAGATAAAAAAAAAATACGATGCCAGTAGATGATGCTTTTCTATGGTTCGATTAAAAGTGAAAGGATAATTTCCTATATGAATTCATACTAACAAGTCTACCTAATATATATGCAAGCGAAGTCACTATGGTGATTATAAAGACATTGTTACTGTCTTGTCTGCCTCTTGTGACATACTTATCTCTCACTTGTGTGCATAGAAACCGGATTACAAAGATACCACCCAAAACAAAAATAACAATACCAAACAACGCAATACTGTGCAAGCACCAAAAACTAAATAAATCGAAGCGTTGGGGCTGAAAATATCACTGTGGATGCTGCAGCACACATTCAAGTTCATCGTTTCCCCTCGAGTTCAGTGGGTAAAAATCCATTACTCTGTTTAGTTGCCCAGGGTGATGGTGGAGCTTTGATACACTTGTTTTTGAAGATGCAAACTCTTTGATTCTGAAACCTGTGGTCTGGTTTTTGCAACAGCGGCCATTTTTTTTTTAAAAGTGAGATTTAAAGAGGTGTTTGAGGAGCTTGGTGGAGATTAGCCCTGTTTGTATACATACAGCCAGTTAGTGTAATACTGATGAAATACTGTATACTTTCTGACGGCAAAAAGATAGAAAAAGACACTTAGACCTTTGGGGGTCTATACTTAAGTATTAGGGCCTTATAGTCTGCAGATTGGTACATTTATGTTTGGCATTATAGCCACTCATACTGCAAACATCATAATTAAAGACTTAACACTATTGGAGACAGCTTTACATTAATAAGGTCACTACATGCTTTTTCAGTCCATAAATCAGGTCAGGTTGGAATATCTAGAACTGTATCGCCAACGTTTCTCGGGTTAGATGACATGCAACCTCTCTGAGTGATGCATGTCCTCCTCGTGCTTTTATAAGTTCTCTGGATGTTCTGGCTTCCTCCCAAAGACACGCATGTAGACACAGCAGGTCAATGGTTGTCTCATCGGCCCATTCCTAACCGTCATCAAAGTTAGACCATTACTTTCTGAGTTCACTTGCTGACATAACCCTTTTAGCAGAAGTAATAATTAAATGAATTAACTAAAAAATGAAGTAGATGAAATTATATAAATCTTCTCAGAGTAAGTACAATTTATTCAAAGAGTTGTAGTTTCTGAAGCGTTATTACATCCAGTCTGTTTTTTATAACTGCCATGTAAATGAGAGGGTGACCACACAGAGGGCCAGAGATGCTGGTATATATTGGCAGTTGTTTTTGCATATTCGTGCAGAGTGGTGCATCATCAGTGTTGGTAAAATGCTTGTCATGTTTCAAAACAGTGTGACCTTTTGACACTGTTAAGGAAGTACAGCTCATATCCCCATATCGACAATAGACTTCATATGAGCACAGTTACATGTAATCTGTTTCATGTAGTATTCAATCCCAACATACGTTTTGGTGACTAATGTTCATGGTTGTTCATTGAAATACCATATTTATTGTCCGTCAAATTACATTGATACTAATAAAGAAATAGACTTTATACAGTTACTTTTAACTCTTGCTTTTTTAAATCTTCTATGGGATTGGACAATATACAATAATATTGTTTATCACAATAAAAACATTGACAATTCATTTATCATAGCTATTTATTACTATTGTGATAATGGTTTATCACTAATCGTTCTTTCTTTGTACCTCAATGCCCTTTGGACTTTACTGTGCATTGTGATATTGGCCCCAAGAAAAAACTATGCAATAAAAAATAGTAGTTTTAGCCTACAATACAATGTACTGTTGTTTATTAATTATCATGACATCATTGTCCCATGCGAGAGCAGCTATCCACAGCTCTTAATTCATCTTCTCAGTCCCTGTCTATGTGCGTTTTTGTTAGGTACAATATGCCCTTTTTGGTTAAATATAACATGTCCGAATCGTCCTGAGTCCTGTTGTGAGTGCTGTGGCAATGACGTGTTTGCTCTTCTAACTGACAGCAATTATACGTTGCTCAAACTCAAAGCTGTCATTAGCCCAGAGGCTGCACCAGGCTTTACTGAGCAAACCCTAGACACTGGATTTCACTGTCCACTTTTCTATAGGGCATTCAAATGAGACACTTCTTACAGTCTGTACGGGATAACAATCATGCAGACATATCCTCTGTCTAGTGGGCACTTCCTGTCTACTTTTTCACATTATACTTTTTGTCTCAACAATAACAACAGCAGCAGACCAAAACTAATGTTACATTTGCACTCACTGGCCACTTTATTCGGTACACATGGTTAGCACAAATGGCTAATTAGCAAATCACATGGCAAACATGTTTAGCATTTAGGTATCTTGCTGAAGTTCAAGTTCAAGTATTTTAGTTAAACATGTAACATGTGTTAACATATGTTTGAAGAGAATTGTCCAAAAAGAGAAAATGTCCAATGATGCAATTATATGTGTGGAAATATAAAGGCAACTCATACAATCCATGTTTGAACACACAAAACAATGAACATTAAAGCAAGCTTTTCAAAATCTACTTTACAACTCAACCACAAAACTGTTAAGTTAAGTTAACCAGTAACAGTATTTCCCATTAGCACGGCTTTATGGGACATTGGGGCTGTACGTAAACAGGAAGTTAAGACAAGGCTTCACAGGAAGTTCGCAGCAGAATCGATTATTTCCAATAAATCTCTTTGACACCTTTACAGTAAATTTTAAAAACCAAAACATGACATTGCTTACAGTTGAAATGGCTGTACAGTATTGGGAAACCCACATGTCCAACCTTTTACCTCAGAAGTCATTCAGTTCATGTGTAGTTGTGTATTGTGTGTGTACTGATCTCAGCACATGACTTTGTAGAGAAGGAAATAAAGGGAGTTTCCACTTGCTCTAGGAACATGTTGATGAGTCTAAAGATAGACAGTTTTATGACTTTTCTGTCAATGGGACGCTCAGGGGCACGTCAGTGGGACGCTCAGGTGCAAGTCTGTGGGACGCTCAGGTGCACATCTGTGGGACGCTCAGGTGCACGGTCTTTCTACAACATGAATTCAACATATAATGGCCTTCTCACTGATCGCTTTATTAGGCAGACATATTTACCTACATCTGAGTTAAAAGGCCTATCACCGCTTATCAAAAAAATAGATTTAGTCATGTAGTTCATACCATGCATCAGAATAAAGACCGGGTCGTAGAGGCAGCAATCTAAACAGAGATGCCCAGACTTCCCTCTCCCCAGACACTTCCTCCAGGTTTTCCGGGAGGACTCCAAGATGTTCCCAGACCAGCCACAGATATAACCCCTCCAGCATGTCCTAGGTCTTCCCCAGGGTCTCCTCCCAGTGGGACATGCCTGGAACACCTCCCAAGGGAGGCGTCCAGGGGGGATTTGAAAAAGATGCTCAAGCCCCCTCAGGTGAGGGTAGGAACATAGCTTGACCGGTAAATTGAGTGCTTCACCTTTCGGCTCAGCTCCTTCTTCACCACAACGGTCCAGTACACCGACCACATCACCACAATGGACCGGTACACCGGCCACATCACCACAACGGTCCAGTACACCGACCACATCACCACAACGGTCCAGTACACCGGCCACATAACCACAACGGTCCGGTACACCGACCACATCACCACAACGGTCCAGTACACCGACCACATAACCACAACGGTCTGGTACAGCGACCACTTCACTGCAGAGGCTGCACTGATCCGCCTGCCAATCTCACGCTCCATCCTCGTGAACAAGACTCCGAGATACTTGAACTCCTCCACTCGAGGCAGGACTTCTCCACCACAAAATCAAAATTATAATAAAAAATAGTTTGTCGGAAAACTGTATTTTTTTATTACAACTATCTTCCTGTCACAAATGGGAAGATATAACTGGTTTGGAAGTTCAAATGGCTAAACAGCTACTCAAAATACTGCTTTAGGGCCAAAAGAAATACATTTTATTTTTACAGCTGAGTGTCATATTCAATCCTGCCAAGTGCCATGACTCTGACCAGAAAGCTCAACTTGGAAGGGAGTGAAAGCAGCAGATTGCTGAATAAATCAGATAGCAGCAGAAGCCACATTGAGCATTAGGTACACCATAGACCCTATAAAGTGGCCAGTAACGGTACAATTAGCATAATGGAAGGCAAGTAGATTTATTGTGTTGGGGCCAAAAAATGTTAGATTTGAGATAAATTGAGGTTTGTTTTGAGTGTCATTTTACAGATGTTTTACAAACACATGACTTTGGTCTGTGTGGTTTCCAATTGTGTGTAGTTGTGTGGCTTTATTTTGATGCTCACTGTGTTCTTCTGTGTTTTTAATGTGATTTCTTGTTGTGGCACATTTGTGGTCTGGCACACCATACACAAACTTAGATGTAGAGTCTCTTTTGCTGAAGTGAACACATACTAGCCCCATGTGCATATCCCACTCAATATCTCAGACCAGTTTAAGTGAAATTGATTTTGTCTGGCAGATCTTGGGTGTTTTCTGTTGTGGTTCTGTTAAGCTGGTTTGATTTCTTTTTGCTGTGATTTTGGGTTTGCATAGACGTTGGCATTGCAGCATTGGTTGGTGCTGTATCGTACATTGACCCGGTGTGCGCCACAGAACAGAGGCAGAATATCGGCTTATTTTATGAAGGCTGATGTAACACTGAGCCAAGCTACTGCAACACTATGCACGCCTGACTTTACACACACTGAATTGGAGACACACACACAACTACACACACACACGCACACACACGCCGAGTGTCTTGGAAAGCCACAGTGCTCTGAAGTGCAAAAGAAGAACTGCCATGTCTTTATGCACTTCTCATCAAAGGGACAGTGTATCTCAGGAAAGTAGGCCTGGATATTTTTAATGATGCTGGCAAAAAGAGGGCATAGTCAAAATACTTGTAAAGTTCTGTAGGAAAACTTTGAAGCATGCAGAAAAATGTAAAGTGCAATTTACAAAGAAGTCCCTAATGTTTTTGTATGTGTGGAAATCAATTGACATGATCTGATTTATCAAGGCACGGACATTATCTCATTATCTGGTACGCTGCTATCTGATTTCTTTTGCAATACCCTATCTTGGTTTAGCTTTGAAATCACTGAAGAAACGAGTTCACGCCTTTGTGTTCATCTGATTCTTATTAGGGTAAAGCAAACCAGATTAAACCCTTACAGGAAGACTTATGGCATTAGAACAGGCATGAGTGGATGCCCTTATTTGGAAGATGATGCACAGTTGATTGTCACTGTGGCTCTTTCTTTCTGTAAGTGTGTTGTGTTGTTTGGGGAGTGACAACCACTGGTGGCACCTTGACTGATTCAGACATGTACAAATAAGGTAAAAATCCCTCCCTGCAGTCACATGATACCCATAACAATTTAGGTAATTTCTCTAGAAAAATCACCTCCGTGCTCCCAGTAATGACAAAAATGAATACTTAATTTGACTGCATTTCACAAGTACACTCACTAGCCACTTTAGGCACACTATTTCAACTGCTGCTTGTTTATGCAAGATGCTAATCAGCAATGCAGTGACTTTGAACATTGTATGAACTGGTCTGATTTACACACCACCGTCTTCAGGGCTCTCAAAAGGGGACAACATCCAGTGCAATCGTGTGAAAATGCCTTGTTGATGTTCCAAAAGTCAAAGCAGAATAGGCAGAGTAATAAAAAGTATAGTTAGAAAATGGTAACAGTTCAAATGTTGTGACCGAGATCTTCAGATGGCATCATACCTTGAAGCAGGTGGGCTCCAGCAGCTACTTCCTAATAAAGTGAGTAAGTGTGGGTAAATCAGCTCTTGTCTTACTTAGATGCTTCTTTGTGGTGGTGGTTTTGTTCATAAAGGATATGGCTTGAAGTAAGTTTGCTGCCCAATGCGTCACTCACACACTGTATAAAGACACATTAGAGGAAGGCATTAGATGAGGGGCTTTGACCACAACATCCTGAATGTGTCTCCTTTGGCTTCCTTTTTAAACGCTAGTGCTTAATGCAGCCAATACACACGTAGTTACCCATATCCAGAGGGAAGGTTTATGACAAAAAGAGTGAGACTTTTGGCCTACTTCAATCAGAAAGTCCCTAAACTTCCACCTACCTAGAGCTGCTGGGGAAGCTGTTACATTTATTGTATAACATGCAATGACAAAAAGTGATTTTCATTTTGCAAAAGCTGAAAGATTCAGTTAATCAGAGCTCCAACATGACTCCAAACTCACATGGGAGTGTGAGTGTATATTAATCAAAGAATTACACGTAAAGCCCTCTGAGGCAATTTGTTGTGATATAGGGCTATATAAATTAAACTGAATTGAACTGAAAACTGAAAAGGTGAAAAGGGGTTATTATTACATATGAGGCTATTTATATTTCTAATTTACACATGCTTTATAGAAACATGACGCCTTTGCACAAACCTACACAACCATATAAGAAGGGCCCCAGTGGAGCAGTGGGTAGGTGCTCCCCCTACAACCAGAGGGTCGCTGGTTTGAATCCCCACCAAGCGCATACTGTTGTTGTGTCCCTGGGCAAGACACTTAACCCGTCATGCCTATGAATGAATGTGATTGGTGTTTGGTGGTGGTCGGAGGGGCTGTAGGCACAGACTGGCAGCCACCCCCTACACAAGTAGCTTACCACCACCGGATGTGACTGAGGAGTGGATGAATAATGTAATTGTAAAGTGTCTTATAGCGATATATAAAACCAAATGATCTGATAAAGTATAGTGATTTGCATATTGATTTTTGAGCATAGTCATTTGCCCAGGCTTGGGACTGACACAAAGAGTATTTTAACTCCTCTGTGGCTTGGTTAACTAAAAACTGATGGGAATGAAAGTTTTAGTAATCTGGCTTGAGACCAAATTAAAGTGTTTTTAGATAAAAAAAAAAGATTACTAGTTAAAAAGATGAAAAAAGCTTTATTTACATTTGCCATCCAGAATTGAAAGAGCATAACTACATACAGCATTCATGTTGCTACAGTTGGACTGGGTCAGTGGAGACTGCTCCTGCACTTGGTGCTCACAGACTCATTGATGCATATCTGTACAGCATTTCTTCAGCAAAGCACAACAACACGGCCAAGCACGCCTCTTCCCTCACACATCACTCCTAACTCATTTACAATGATAACTCATTTAGACTGTTGAAGGTCTATTGATACATTTACTTTGTCATATTTTCCAAAAACAAGCTAGACTTCTGTGACTTCTGTCTAAGGCAGGTCTGAAAAGGTGGACATAATAAAATAACAGAAAGGTACATTTGATCAAAGTTCCTCCACAAAGAAAAGGACATAAGTCATTAGGTTGACACGTTTTCAAGTGAATTTCCCAAATATGTAATTACATTTTCAGTTTTCTGCCTGAGTCAATCTCTTTCACACAGTTTTTTTACTGTATGAACTGTAGAGAGGTCTGAGGTTTTATTTGGCACAACACCAGAAAACTCACTGTCACACAATGTGATAAAAAACATTAAAACGTATTTCTTGTTTTTATAAAGTGTTTCAATTAGAACTTTTGGCAAATTAATAATTCTGTCATAAACTAAAACTGTGGGTTGGGGCAAACAAATAAATATTAACATAATAATAACGTATCTAAAATTATAGTCTATTCATTACAGTATATCCATATCATCAAAATGTACACTTCTGTTTCAGGACACTTTTGTTTGCTGACACAGCACTTTGACCAAACCCAGGAGATAGAGATATTACTTAATGTGTGGTGTATTTGTGTTGACACAACTGTGCAAACAGGCTGATTCAAAGATCAATCCAGTTAGTGACTTTACAACACACTTGTGCAGGAGCACTGATTTACTGCACTCATGTAGCACATGAAGTAATGACATGTAGCTCTGATGAAATGGTATCTGGATTATATCTGACCTTACACATAAAGGGAAAACTCACAACTTTAGGAAAAATTTAACTATCTGAAAAAGTTGCCACAACATTATGGAAACCTTTTTCAGCTTTCTTGAATACTGAACTTATGTACCAATAAAACACTCAATTATATCATATCAAATATTGATATACTGTTACTTTAGCCCTTTTCATACCAAACCATATCCACCACAGTGAATGTTTGTATACACTGGATTTCATCTCTGAAAGACAATTCATTTGCATTCAATGAAACAACAATCTTATGACAGGCTTTAGGAGTTTAAAGACGATAATCCCTCATGTTTGCTATGACACTTAGATTGACAGCAGTCAACACATGGATTTAGTGACTTTTGCATCTTCATGTGTGCCTCTAGCAAAGACACTTGATCATCTTGTTCTAACTTTAATTAAAATGTGTATCACTGTCAACTAAAGCTAATCTCTTGAATAAATGTAGTAACATCTGTACAGCCAGAGCCATGTTGCCTGTAGACTGTTTTATACTAAACAGGATTGATAAAAGGTAAAAAGTTTTAAAAACATGATTATTATTATTGGCATGTTTCACAGTGTGATAAAATCATGGCTCACTGTACTTTACTGCATCTACAGACTTTGAAGTATTAATGTTGTTAATGACAGATGTTAAAATACCAGTTTGCTTGAAAGAAGGAATGATGACAAGTAAGGTGAACTGATGGATTTGAGATCAACACAGAGCAGATCATCACTATTTAACAACCCTGACTCAGCAGAGTTCATCACCCACAACATTCAACATCAACAACACGTAAACAGCACAATACAATAAAGAAGAACTGTACAAGGCACGTTGTATTTCCACAGGTGTCATGATCCCGGTGTAGGGCCCTGCACCAGAACGGAGGAGTGCAAAATCTTTGGTCACATCCTGAAGGCGCAGAGGCGGTGAAACGACAACAAATGCACAATTCATTTAGAGTTTTAAAAAAGTGTTAACAAAAAGAATCTTCTCGTTTCAAAAAAGTCCACAATCCAGTATAAAGTCCGACGATAATAAAGGAAATATAAATGCTACGTCTGCAGGGTTTTCCAAAGACTAGACCTGAGATTGGCTGAATGTGCCGCTGTGAGAGTAGAGTAGTCGTCCCACGAAGATGATCAGGAGTCCCACACAGACGTACACAGTGGGCCCCCGGTGAACCCTTCTAGCCAAACTCTGCAAGAGACAGAAGAGAAATAAATTACAGACATGAATGAAGCTGAATGGAGTTTTTCCTGCAGACATGTTGGCAGTTAAGGTGGTAACTAGTTCTTTTATACTGTGAACTGGCCATTTATGCTGCTCTTAAATGCCACAAAATGGTTAATTTAACAAAAAACATTGCATTATACATTTAGTTTTGGGGGGAATAAATCAAATGCATCGCTTTATGTAGCTGTTTCAATGGTAGTCAAGATGGTAGCTGCTTATAGCCAAAGACTTTACTACAAGGTGCTGGGGGAAACACTGCTAAAAAGCATTTATAGTGTTGTTAACAGTACTTATAGTAAAGCAGTCTCAAGCGGTCCATTATTCGTTCACAGACTGACAGATACCTGACAGTCATATCCCACCAAACACACTACTACAATCCCACTAATTCAAGAACAAATCTAATATCACGTTTGTGTCTTTCAGTATGTGTGAGCGTGAAGCATTAGCATTAGCACTTGATTTGATTTGCTTATACACACTATCCTTAAATGTCACCATCTATAAATAGTGTCCAATGCCTGGTAAACATCCCATGACCAATTTGCATTTACATTTACGCCCATGGCCAGATCACATAATAATAAAGATAGACACATCAAATAGACAGTTACACTTGAGGTTATAAAGTGGTACCTCTTAAAAAAGTAAAATCAAAGATGTACGTACACATACATTTTATTCACAGGAAACAGGTTATAGTTATAAGTATAGCTCCCAACATCCTGCCTTTAACTCTTACTTCCAGGTGTGGCCCAACATACATAAATACATGTTTACAATGTATCATCCACTCAGAGAGACTTCCTCTATACATTAAAATGACTTATTGGTGAATTATAGTGCAATCACCGGTAGTTAACGAGAATATATTAGGATATGGTTGGATCAGATGTCAGCATGTGAGGTGTCTCATTAGTGCGTCTCAGGACACTAAAAATGTGACATAAAGTCCTGTTAGGTGTCTGTCATGTGAAACGTACATTATGTGCATTATGTAACTGGACACAAAAAGCTAAGTTGGTAGAGCATTTAGCCCAAACATTTGGATTGCCCCGGAGTTGAGGTTCGAATCCGGGAAAAAAACAAAAATACATATTTCAGACAAAACATAAAAGTGGCTATATATAATTGAACTAGATTATTCACATTGTTTTACTGGGATAGGTGGATGAGAATGGAAGAATGCTGGCAGTATGGCCAGTTGCCAAAGTCAGACCACACTCTGAAACACAGGGTCTTTACAGAGTACAAATCAAAGCAGTGTGGTTGAATCCAGTAAATGGACCTAAACCACACCAGCGCTGATGCCAGAGGAGGAAGCAGGTGAGAGGAAGAGTAGTTAACCCTTGGATAAATCACACTCAGCTGGTACTTCTGCTTCTCATCAAGGACCAAGACACACAGATGTGATACACTAAATTAGAACTAGTTATATAAACCATATGTTAGGGTTAGCATTGCCAAGTCATCTGATATCACTGTGACAGTCATCTCAGGTCACTTATGACTTCTCCAGGCTCAAAATCTGCCATGAAAATAAACATTACAATGATGTGGTTGCACACGCTATGAAACAGTCAGTATCTTATATAAACATTTGATAAACAGTTGGCAAAACATTATGTCAAGCCTTTAAAAATGAGAAGAAAGAGGGTCCTTCTTTAGGTTTATTTTATTGATTCGTTCACACAAGAGCAGAAACCATCTCTGTCCACAAGGACCACAAACCACTGTAAAACATTAAATCAGCCACCAGTATGGAAATGTAAGTAAGACTGAATGCATCAGGGTATGTAAGGTCAAAAACATCTGATCTGTGCCATTCTAGCTTCAGTTTTTTTCATACTAAATCAGATTTTTTTTATGGCTTTTTTTTAATGCTGATCATTTCTTGAAAAAAATGTGCTTGATATACTGTATGTAGTTGACCAGACCAGACTGGCTGCCCACTGTAAAACATCAGGAATGAGGGCAGTCTCCACGATTCATTTACACCAGACATCACAAGACCCAACACATAAGCCTACAGTTCAAATGAGGTTTTGACAAAAATGTATTCTTTAATTATAGATGTAAATGAATTCAAATAAGAATTGTGAGAGGTAATGCTGATGAGATTGGCTTTTTTTTTTAGGTTGGCTAATTTCATGTCATGAATAGATTCGTATGTATTTACAAAAAATAGGCAAAACATGATATGGAGATTCATTGTATCTAACATGACAACATTGGGTAATAACTAGTACTACTCAACACTTCTCAGGCAGTGTCCTTATCTCACCTTTGAAGAGAAAAAGGCCTCCGGTCACATGGCTTCTGCAGTCAAACACAACTATATGTGTGCAATATGACAACAACAAAAAACAGGTCAAATCTAAGATAATATTAAATAGCTATGTAACTGCAAGAAACTAAATACAGGCAAATTTGAGCTGGTTTTACGCTCTTTTTTACAGTGGAAACAGTGAGTCAGTCACTGCTCATGTGTTTTTGTTTGGGTCGCCACAACTTACTATGCTGCAGCCGAAAATAGCTCAACAAGGCTTGTCTATGCGCACACGCCAGACAAATCCACTTACAATGAAAAATCAATCACTCAACATATACAGTAGTAATAGATCCCAGCGTTAGATATAGATTGTACCTAACCAGTATCCTATAACGAGAAGGTTTTGCTCAAGTAATAACAATGGCAATATAATATTTTGTTTATATTGGTTGAAACTGAAAATATAAAGTAGTTTCATATTGATGCCTGTATTGTAAAAAGTACCAGTGAGGTGACTGAAGCTGAAAGTGACAAAGACAACTGAGTAATATGTAAAATCCAGCAGTCAGGGCTTTCAAGAGTTAAGTGTGTTCACTGTCTCATTTCAATATCGGCTTGGGCCCTGTCCATTATACAGATTGCAGGACTTCCAATCATGTTAGAATGTTGACAGTGGTCGAACCTTATTCAAAGTGTGCTTTTCTGAGTCAAACAACACAACTGTCATTCATTTATCTGTTTAGCAAGTTGTTCAATATTTTCCTGCAAGGGTTATGTTGCATCTATTTCTGTCCTACACACACAAACAAACACGAGCAGCTGTAGAATCCACAATGTTCTAGTGAGTTATTTCTGTTTTCAGCACAAAGCGCCTTACCTCCAACTGAAAGATGACAAAACGAGTGTGAGTTGTGTGTGTTTTGTGTGTGTTGTGTGTGTTTTGTGTGTATGTTTGAGGCAGTGCTGGCAGGATAATTAGACCTTATGCATCGCTCCCCCAGAGTAGTTTAACCACAGGCTCAACCATAATGAACCTACACTGTCACGGACACTCGGCTCTCACACCAAACACACATCTACGATCACAGATGTCTCAAAACAAACACTAACTTTGAGCTAGCAATATGTTGGGCAGCAACACAAAGACTGACTGGATTATGTGAGAAAAAGGACAGCGGCAGTAGGAGCAGTTTTATGGAGTTACTGAGTCAGGGATAATGCAGGGGTGATTCACGACCCCTCCCCAAACAAACCATGGGGTCTAACTAAGCAGTTGTTTCAATACTAGCTGGTAAAAGGAAAACATTGCATAACATACATTCAATTACGGAAACACATTTTTGTTTTTTGTTTAAAACCTAGGGCTGATATCCTCCCATCTGCACCTGCACTGCTCTGTGATTCACTATTTGGTCAAAACACTTAACAAACACACACATTCATGTATATACTACTGCAGTGGGACACCACAACACATTTTCACAAAACAGCAGACTCTGTAATTAAAACATGACCAAGTGACTGTGTAGATCTGGTAAAGCCAGTTGCCAATTCCAAAAAACACAGTACTGTACAAATGCTTTAGGCAGGGTTGAAGACATAAGAGCAAAACTGTGCAATTGATGTTGTTAATATCTGAACGGATCCAGATTCAAACCAAAAATGAATATATTCTTGTTTAAATGAATATATTCTTGTTGAAATGAATATATTCTTCTTTACTTTCATTTTCCTTCTTCACACTCGCCTAAACATTTGCACAACATCCTATACAACCAAATTCAGTTTGCTGCATTTACTTATATATCAAACATCAGTCAGTTTGTGCTCCAGTCTCTTTGTGTAGCGTTGGTAGCCCCAGACACGAGTTGGTGTGTAGATCTTGTGGACTGTGCTACTCAAATCCAATTGAGCTTGTCAGTTCATTGAATAGCCATTAAACTTTAACTGACATGTCTACTGTAATTCATCAACAACTCTTTGCTGGAAAGGTCTAATACTGAGCTCATAGTTGATCTCAGCATCAGAGAAACACAGTGATGTATATGTGATAATTGCCAAAAGTAAAAGATGGATGAGTAAGCTCTTCTAATCACAGCTTGAACGATGACTACTGCAACCACACAGTGCACTAAAACACTGCTAAAGGGGCTTCTTGGTTGTTTGGGAGTGATGCGATTAAAGAGGACCTAGACTAACTTGGGTTTTCTGTTTCATGGCCCCATAGGTTCTTGCAGGTTTTTTTTGCTTAGTGTCCCTCTATATTATAACCACACAGAGATATCTTGTTTCACAAAGAATGCTTTCTTTTTGTTGGATTATGTAGTAAAAATATAGTTTGGGCCAACTGAGAGGTAAAACTGAGGGCCACAAAAAATGGCCTTTTGGGCTGTATTTGGCCCCCAGGCCATAGTTTGGACAACCCTGATATAAATGAAGAGATCCAACTTTGCTACTTTTTCAATAGTGTGCATTGACTGTTGTAGTGAGGTGGGCGGGGTTAGCGGGGGGAAGAGGGCCTTAAAGAGACATGAACCTAATCTGAGCTATTTTAGCAGAGATAAAGCAAAACAAAAACATTTAAATATGAAACTAAACATGAACACTAATCAAGATTGAGAGAAAATGATCATGTGTGTTGGTCCCTTTAACAGTCTTCCTGCTTCATTAGTGACTAAAGACCGCCATTTCAACGTGCTCAATGGGGACTTTTAATGTTTCTAAGCTTTTGACACTAAGGGAGCATTAACCAAACCTCACTGGAGTCTAACTATCACATCACGCCAAACGCCTCGCACATATTTTGACTTTGATTTTTTAATCCTTTTCTCTGATGTCATAAAAAAAGCTGGATCCACACTGACACTGCCTCATCTTTCGGGCTTTTCAAGGCTGCTCTATGATAGAGGGGTAGCTCTGTGGTGATGCAACATGGAGAAATGTGATCCAGGAAACACAAGCCAAGAGGAAACTACGTGTTACTACTGTGCACACGCTGCATCATTGGGGAACTGAAACAGACAATTAAATCTGCTAACAGAATCAATTATTTCTGAGACACTGTCATCACATTAACACGTGAATGAAAATGAATTCATGCAAACATGTTAAAGACAAACCTCCTGAATTTTAAATCAAGGGTTATAATGGACAGCATAAGACCACACTGGGGCCATTTTATTAGGTACTGGGTATACCTAATAAAGTTGGTCTACATTCATCCAAACAGTGCAGTGGGACTCTGTCCAAGAAGCAATTAGCTGAATTGCAGCTACTGAGCCACGTAAATGGGCTTACATCAATAAGCAAAAACCTGACACTCACCACACTTTAAACACACAATTTGTCATCTACCACCAAGTTGTGTTTTTGTATGTGCCCCATGGGCTGTGGTATTTAACATCTTCTCACTGTTGACTTTTTTGAATCATGTGGCTGTGATATTGTTTAGTCCAATCTGACATTTGTGCAGCTCAAAGCTCTCTTTTGTAACTGTCCTTTCCCCTAAGCACAGCGGAAATCACCAGCTGATCAAAGAACCACAGCTCATCCCAGGCTTTTGTAAGAACTTCTTTTGCCCAATTCTTTTTATTTTGCTCCCGATGACACATTTTTACTCAGCCCGTTTCTTCATATGTAAGGAGTCAGATGCCAGTGTCACAATTTGATGAGACCTCCCGCAGCAACGTGAACTTAACTAACCAATTCCACTACGAAATGTGTCAGACAGATACATTATGCAAGTTATAGGAAATACTTGTGCTTATACTTGACATAGTTCATCTCTACAAAAGTGTTTCAAAAGTTTTACCCTGGTATTCTCCAAAAGATCCTCATAAAGTCTATGACACATACCCTCTCCAGTATCAGTGTGTTGAAATCATCTCCCAGTCGTCTGAGCTCTTGTCCGGCGAGCCGAGCCTGCATGTCCCTTGTTGCGTTCGGTGGCCACCTGCTAGAGGCGCCTCTTCCTGTAAATATATGATAGTCGTTGATGTGCAATAATTATTAATGTACAGAAGCCAAATATTACATTATATATTACACTCACTGGCCACTTCATTAGGTAGAATTTATACCTAATAAAGTGGCCCTCAGTGTGGTCTGGTCTAATGCTGCTGGTGCTCTTTATTTCCTCTTTTTAGACCATTCTCTGTAAACCTTAGAGGAGGAGGGCAGGAGGAGGATATGTTTTCACAGCAGCTCAGCAACAGCTCAAATCAAACTGAACCTGAACAACCTGATACACTGATAAGCCTCACATTTATGTTTCTCTAAAACATACACAAGTCTACCACGATTGAAACACACACACAGACACACTAAGAGATAAGTATGATTTTTTTTCATCCAGCTGTGTTATCTGATGCGTAAATGAATGGGAGCGGAGGGGATTCTGTCTGTGCTCTACAAAAGACTATTATTACAAAAACTCGGGTGTGTTTTGACTAGTGTGGCCCAATTGTAAAATTGATAGCCTACAAGGTAATCTCTCATGTTATGAAATACACAACAGGATTATTATACAGTAATGTAAAGTGCCCCAGGAGTAGAAAAAAAAAAGTGCCCAAACGTTGAACCTCCAGTGAAACAGAACGGACTGGTTACTAAAATTAGATAATAACAGTTTTAACCCCAGGAGGATTTCATGCTAGTTTTGTATGTAACCAAGCAACAATAGGCCAGTAGCAATTATTCTGAGAAACAGAGTCTTTTTTAAATACAGAGATGAGTGTAAACATGCTGTAACGACTGAGTTCAGATTTAGACGACTGTCGCTGGAGGTGACAGTGTTCAATACAATAACAACATATAACTGGGACATTGGGTTCAACAAATCAATGAGTATATAAATAAAATAAAGGCATGTGGGTTTTTCTTTCAAATTGAATTTCATAAATGAGATATTGGAAATCCCCTGGAAGAATGTGGTGGCAATTGCATCTGCCTCAGTGTGTTCTGTTTTTGTTGATGGGGGTAATGCATATCAATCAAAGTTAGAAGAGTTCAAACATAAACTGAGCTCAAACTGGGACTGAAGGATGTGAAATGTTCTGCATTACCCACAAGGTTGAGCAATGCTCCTGGTGAGTATATACGAAAAAGTTTGAATCATACTAACGCATACATTTTAAAATTGAGATCCATATTCTATAGTAACCTGAAGCGACTGAATGAAAAGTATAAACTATAACGGCACCAATCATCCAATCTCTGAGCCAAGCGATAAAGCTCAAGGCTGACTTACTCATCTGAAAACCGGTACAGTCAAACAGGTACAACGTAATTACAACAGCAACATTCTGTTGAAACTGTGAATTGCTGAGCCATGATCTCAGATCTCAGATGACCGCGGACGTGAAAGGTACATTTGGTTTATATGACTATGGTCTACTTTATAATAACACGGAATTTCACGTATCACATTTACATCTGACGTCTTGCTCACCATGCTGCTGTTGGGGCGCGTACCCTGATGCTGCGAGGCTGTTCATTGCGTGCGTGATCACCTGCGCGCACGGACTGGAAGTCTGCGTGGCCTTGTCAGCCGTCAGCGACCACGGGGACAGGGGAGAGCCGGGCAGCGAGTCGTTATCAAATGAGATATATCCGCTGGAGGAGCGGCGAGTGGAGTGAGAGGGCCTCGTGTAAAAACCGCCCCGGCTGCCTGCTGAAGGCGCGTGGTGCGAGCCTCTGGTCCCACGGGCGTCTGCACCGCTCGGGTTTGTCGGCCTGTCTGCGAACCCTCCTCCACTCTCCTCTGAGGTCAGGAAAACCGGGCTGCCATAGAGCCGCGTGGGTCTGTTGGGTGAACAGAATCAATCTGTCACTTAAATCAAACCGCTCTTCTTTTGTTACACTGTCTCTATAGAATCAAACTTGCAATCATTTCTACGGAGACCAAAATGCTGAGTCACATTACCTCAGAGTTAGTGAACTATTGCTGATAGTAGCACATTTATTTAAACCGGGAAGAAACATAACTAGGCTGCGTCACAAAAACATACGTCCTCTTGACACATGCACTGAACATCCAACTGAGCATAGACCTGGGTGTTTCTGGATTTCGACTCGAAATCTTTTACAACAATAATATTAAAACAAACGCACATGTTACTGCGTCACGTACAATGCGTGATGGTGAAGACAATATTTTCTCCTTTACGCAGTACTTCCTGTTTGTCCAGACTAAACTATAGGCTACTTCTTCCCGTGAGCACGGAGTCCCAATGGCATTGACCTACTTCTGGGCCCCTAAACCCAAATTATTGTGTCTGCTTTGTATGTTGACAGTGCACAATCATGCAATATGTCAATTTTACGCGCGAAGCACAAGCAGGCTATAATGTCGATCCAATGAACAGGGCAACTAAAATAACAACTCACAAACATGCATGGTGAGAAAGAAAAACGCCGTGGAAGTCACAATATCACTCGAAAAGATCATGAGATGTCTCCAAAGATGTGCAACACACGACAGTCTTGTATCATCATTATCGTGCGTAAAGCTTCATGAAGGCAGCCTCTTGACTTCAGCGAAGCACAGACCGGCTTCACCGGAGCATTCTTTGACACTCACCGCCGGACAGTTAAGTGTCGCGGCGTGGTTCGTATTTGTTTTTGCCGCGGAGCCTCGTAGTGCACTTGCGCCCTCCAGAGTTTTACGCGAGATCAAGTTGGCACGACTTTATTTGGCAACATCGAGTCATCGAGCGACTCGTTAAAAGATGTATTATCAACGTGAATATAAAACGAAATGCAAGGAAAGTAATTTCAAATTTCAATTGACTAGGCTACCTAGTCGCGTTGACCGTAAAGAGCCTATACTGTCGAAGACGCGCACGGTGTACGTACGCACGGGGGGACTGAGCCGGTGTGGATTAAGCCTGTTTCTGCACAAACAGCCTGTATTAAAGCCGAAACAGAGCTTCACTCACCTGTGCGGGCCGGACATGTCAGTCACCGGGCATCACGGCCGGCCGGTAACAATAAGTCACACTGTCAATAAAACAATGACACGCTTGTAAAAAATCCAATGAAGATAAATTAAAAAAAAAAAAATACAACTCCGCGTGCAGTTTGACATAAATCCCAAGTTGCTCGGCTTGTCTTCCAGACAGTTCACGTGAATTATCCGCCGGAGTTGAACGCACTAGGGTAAACACTGCTCTTTGTGTGCACCGCTTCCTTCCTCTCCTCCGCTGTCTCTGTAAAACTACAGAAACTACTACACACACTCGTATTTATATACACACGCCTTCCAACACGCCTCTCTCTCTCTCTTTCCTCCTCCTCTCCCTCCTCCCCCTCCTCCCCCTCCCCCCTCCTCCCTCTCCCTCCCCTCCCTCCTCTCCCTCCCGCTCTCCCTCTCTCTCTCTCTCTCTCTCTCTCTCTCTCTCTCTCTCTCTCTCTCTC
>JAVQKC010144264.1:0-10582 GCA_036025475.1 Philypnodon macrostomus | reverse complement strand
CATTTTAAACCCTTATAATACAGCCCACAAATACAGAGTTATTAGTAAAATTATTAGTAGTACAATGATTGACTCCTCTAGCCACCTTTTGCTCATGGTTAGTAGGGGGCACTCAAAGGTCAGCGTGAAGAGCATTTGAATAGGAAGTTCCAGTCAATAGTCAGTGGAGCCTAGTGTGAAGTGTATTGATTTATTGCTGATGTTTCCGGAGGTAATGTAATTAAACCGTGGCATAAATGTTTTAATTTTTCACAAATTTCATATGAAAAGTCAAATATCCCCATTTTTTGTACTTTTTTGGAAAAAATGCCTTAAAGCTGCACTACCTGATTTCCTTTTCATTGTATTTTAGCACAGATAATTATTTAGTTATTAAGCAAAACATAAGTCTTCTGAGGAAAAAAACTCGAGGTCACCTGTGGGCTGTGTTATAACGTTTTTTGTTTTAGAGCGAGAGAAGGAACTGATTAACCAATCACATGCTTCCACAGTACAGGTGTGCTCTGATTGGTACATCCTTTATTTATCAAGAAATAGAATCGATCAGGAATAATGTGAGGGAGATGATGTTTTATTGATTTGTTTTCAAAATTCAGAGCTTTATCACAAATATTTTTTTTATTTAAGTTCAGATCTCTGTTATGTTATTCTCAAACTTCCTGGCTTGTGTGAGACCATTATAGAGTGTTGCGGAGGTAGTATTCTTCAAATGTGTATTTGAGTATATCGTTCAAAATTAGATTTCAAACTTACACATCACTTTTACAGTCAAATCAGGTAGTGCAGCTTTAAATGTGACTTCAACAGTGACAGCATGAGACAAATTAGTTAATCAAATTTTTCTGACTGTAAAATATATAAATATATTTTAGTTTTTTATAGTGTATACTTGACATTTACGCATTTTAATTCTTTATTCTGATTAGAGAACTACACAATCACAAAGCTACATTTATTTCATGTGCTCGAGGTTGTTTTGGAGAAAGTAACTTAAAGCAATCCCTTATGATTATGATCTGCCTAACATGGATCCTGAACAAGATCCTGGTTCAGATCTGGATATGGGTCCCCAGGCGCTACACTGTGATCACAGTGCTGCTCCTGACAGGATGCACCAGCAACATTGAATTATAGGTCAAATGCAAAGAACAGATTTTCTTATAAGGGCCACTGACATACAAAACACTCTCAAACACATTTATTTGCACGAGACCAGCAGAACAGTGATTAACATTCAACATAATGAGACATTTACATACAAATACCATATTTCCCCGTTCTCCGTGTGTTCTTCTGAGCCCATGTTTGCGTTTTGTGTATGTGTGTGTGGGTGTGTGTGTGCAATTTTGTGTGTATGTGTGTGTGGCTGCAGCTGATTGTGGGAGAAACAATCAGTGAGAGGCTCATTACAGAGAACCCTGTCATTAGCCGAAAACAATGGCACCGCCTAATTGGATCATTCACACAGTCACATGATCGCCACACATCGCTTTGATGAGGCTGTCTTGTAATCTGTATCTAGTCACAAAAAGTTATTAGACTTTCAGGCAGTGGTGTAACTTATGTGCGGCCTCAGTGCAGATTTTTAGAATAAATTAATTTTAGATTGGTAATAAAGCTTACTTAATAAGGCTGCTTTATTCCTGGTTTGGACCTTGACCCGGTTTAGTCCGGGTTTAGCCCCTTATTTAGTTTTGGTCAAGAGGAGCTGTATTTACTACATTATCGTTGTGTGATTTTGAATTTATTTTGTAAATATAGCAGCATACATTGCATTTTTCAGCGTCCCTATATTGCTAATATGTTTTGCTAAAAGGCAAACCTAAAGCCTGCCTACTCACGGCAATACTGCTACATTATTGGTTCACGCCACCAGTGGTGTCAATAAGACGGCTCAGTTGGAGGTTAGTGACTGGAGGCATCTTCAGTTCTCATATTTTGCTATATTTTGTGGCTGATGCTAATTTCTTGATTGAAAATGTATATGTGTATCATGCCTCCAGTTGCCTTCATTCCGCAACTCAGAACATTCTGTTTACAAACTTTGAGAAGGTCTAATCCTAGGTGCTGACCAAGATCCTAACTTAAGATCGCCCAAGTGTTATTGAAGGACGGGTCAAAGGCACTTCTGAGTTATTGTCCAAGACATTGTTTACAACTCCTCAAATAAATGCCTACAATGTTTGGGTCAAGATGTTTCACTGACGCCTGTATATTAGATGGAAGTTCTGCAGAATAATGAGAAGCTGTTTTGACTGTGGAAGTTAGGCTTGTGAGATGATTGTGTTTCATTATCCTGGCTTATATGAATAATATAGGCCTTTATTTGCACAAAACAAATCATCGCAAGAAATTGAGGATTTTAATATTTCATATCCAATTATAAAAATGTCAGTGTAAACAACATCCAGGAGTCTTCAAAATAAATGCATACAATGTAAACAATCAACATTAATACATTGGCAGAAGCTAGAATGGGGTTATCCACTTGTGTACTAGGGCTGCACCATATGAAAATGAATCCAATATTCGATAACCAATATTGGGATATCATTTTAATAAAAAAAAAAATTGCAAATTTTTTATGCATTTTTTAAAGGTAGAAATAGTTCCTTTATTTACTAGTTTAAAATGTCTCAAAATTGAAACTTAAGACAAAATCAGGACTAAAACCAGGCCCATTTCTATTCACAAGCTTTCAAGATTGTATGAGAAAAAACAGTGTAACTCTATTGTCCAAACATGCATAAATGAAGCAAAAAAGCACTCAACAACAACATTATAATATGGTAGAAAGCTCAAAAAGCAGTTTTCAAAATATAGCCCCATAAAGGCTCTTAACATTTTTCTATTTTGATACCTCCGCTCTTCAATTCCATTCATATCCCTATGTTTTTTTCCTGTCTTTGAGTGCATACCGTTTTAAAACATGAAAGTGACAGCTGTGAAATGTTCAGAGGAGGTATTAGCGAAGCCGTTAGCAGAGCGGTTAGCCCCGTCTTTACAGTCACTTCCTGCACACCTCTCATAGTCCCTGTCACTCCGGTCAAATTCTCTGTTTACCTGGAGTCACACAAAAGCCACTCTGAGAGCTCTGACACAATACACCACATTATACATTATTTTTGCAGCATTTTAGACTGCATTGCATTGCACTGCACTGCATTTGGACTAGACTCAGATCCTTTCATAAATGCAGTTTTTTTTACTTTTGATGGTGAAAGCCTTTTACGGTAATATGACACTGTTTGTGATATTGGATTAATTGAAGTTGAAGATAAAATTAAAATGGACCCTGAAAAACTTAATGGTGTCTAGGGCTTGTAAACTACAGACTAACTACAACATTATTCCCGTGTTTTTTTTTTTTTTTTTAAATAACTAGACCTCCGCCAAGGCAGCTCATTTCCCCTATACACTCTTAAAACTTAAGGTGCGAAAGACATGACAAGAGCGACTGATTTCAATGTTAAGTCTATGTAAAGGCACGTTGTCGCGCGATAAACTCAAAAAGGGCGACGGGAAACATGCAACGCAAAAAGGGGAAACACGCGACAAGAACAAGAGCATAACCAATCAGGAGCCTGCTCTTGTGGGTAGTGACGCACTGACGATGTAGCCCCAGGGCAGGGCCACCAGGGGATCACATTAGAAGTGTCTATACGGAGCATTAAAACACATCTGTGTTGGTTTATACAGACAAGAATACTAAACGGATCTATGTCCGAGTCTCCTGAGATACTGTAGTGAGTAATTAGATGTTATTTGTGACTGGAGCCGTGTTTTTGTGTGACTCAAAACTACAGAAACAACAGTAATAGCACAATACTGCATTCACACCGGACATGAGCAGAGTGAATGGAGTGAGTGATTCCTGTGATGGTGTGTTGACATCCGTCTGGAGGTCCTGCGGTGCGTTAGTGGCAATTAGCATGAGGCAGAAGAGACAAACAAAGGGAAAGCCTGTGGTACAGGTGTTTGGTGAGACCAGGGTAACGAGGCAAAAACACGAGGAGCAAATCTGAACCTTTGCCATCTCTTTTTGTAGAAGTGACGTGGTGACGAAGTAGCAGAGAGGAGGAGATAGGAGTTCAGAAGTTTTGAGTTGTATAATCAAACTCCACTGTCTGTCTGTAAAGAACATTAAAACACATCTGTGTTGGTTTATAGAGACAGGAATACTGCACAGATCTATGTCAGAGTCTCCTGAGATACTGTAGTGAGTAATTAGATGGGTATTTGTGACTGGAGCAGTGTTTTTGTGTGACTTGTACGATCTGAAGCAGAGGTCCCTCTTTCACGGCTGGCTCACGTATCACATAAAGCACCAAACATACAAATAAAGATCATAGAAACACAAACGTGATGAGATTAACAACAGGACTGACTGAGGAGGATCTGAACTTTATTATTCATGTCGACCTGGTTTAGACCTGGTCTAGGACTCGTCCTCTGTAGTCCTGGTTTAGTCCTGGTTTAGTCCTGCTTTGTTTTGTGCTAGATTGTCAGCTGTAGGCAGTATTTCCTCTGGTGTTTGAAGTGAGTGTTTTCATATGTACAGGTGTCCAACTAGACACGATAGATGTGTTTTTCCCCTGCTTCAAATGCGTCTGCTGTGAATGCGGCATAATAAAACAATTTAATCTGGCACCGTACATTGTCTTTTGGTTTGTTTACATAAGAGCACTTTCTGTGAAGGATGAAGGAGGGAACTCTTGCCTGACATGTGTTGTATTGGCATGCCTCTGGGTTAACAGATGGTATACTTTGAAAAAAAATCATAGATCCAGACGGTGAGCCAGATCACTCCCAAAATTAAATCCATTGTTCCTTGTGTCATTCCTGACCTTCCCTGAAAATTTGCATCCAACATTACATCCAAATCCATTAAGGTGTTTTTGAGTAAAGTCGCTTACAGACAGACGGACGGATGGACAGACAAACACTACCGAAAACATAAATAGTTCGCTCGTGAGACTCTCATTCTTCCTGTCACTCCAGTCAAATGCTCTGTTTACCAGGATGTCACTTTGAAAGTCTGCCTCATGCACTGACAAACTGAGAGATTTTTCGTATAATATTTTTGCAGCACTGTGTTGTTCAAGAAAGAAGAGATATTGTCTACTACTCCATATGTCATATGTCTATCTGCAAATTGAATCAACAGTGTGCAATCTATGACTTGAGGTGTACAATCACACAGCGTGTGTGAATATCCTCCATAGTCCCTGACCCCTCAGCCACTATATACTGGAGGAAACCAGGTAGTGAACATCCATCCACCTACAATTCTTTGGTCATTGAAAACTATGTGTCTGTCTATTTATGAAAACATATTTGTTTATTTGCTTTTTTACTTAAAAGTACTTTGAAGGTCTTATATTACTTTTTAGTTTTTTGGGGTTTTTTTTGCACATTTCACAGTCCTTTCACATACATGTAGGTTACCATTTTTGCAACATCAAACACAATATTTCTTTAATACAAGCTGTTTTGTGGAGCTTAAAAAGGACTTATTAGACGCCTGTCTCTTTAAGGCTTGTTTTCAAGGGTTCCTCCCCCCCAAAAAAATCCCAACCACTTTTTATTTCTTCTGGGATATAAACAAGACACACATCTTGGAGAGGACTACAGCTCAACATAATTAATCACTCAAACATGCCTGAATGAAAAAAAAAACACAACTTTGGATATGCACCTGAGATAGAAACAACATTAGAACATTGTTAAAAACTCTGAAAAGTCCATTTTGCAGAATATAGGACCTATATATAGGATAACTCAATAAAGTTTATGACACACGCCATGTTTGTTGTCAGAATGCCCAGCTGCCCTGGGGAAAACTGACAAAGATGTGGCAGACATATCAGGCTTAAATTGAGTCACTGCTAATCCAAATGAATGACAGTCTTGTCCCGTGTGTTTCAGGCCAATAAACTGCGAACCAAGACTCTTCACAACACACTCAACCCTGTGTGGAGCGAGACTCTGACCTACTACGGCATCACGGACGAAGACATGGTCCGCAAGACTCTCAGGTAAGAACCCCACACCACACCTGGGTACAGAACTGGGAATAGCAGCGGAACGGCAGCCGCTGGTGAACTGCTCTCTGTAATCAGTCAGGTAATTCACACCATGGAGGTTCACAAGCGGCTCACTGACAACTCTGCTCAGAATATTTTGAGCGGAGCTGCTGCTGCCAGAGATAATGGTGGCAAAGTATAGGCCCGGAGTTACAGAAATTAAACTTCCTCTACACCTTAAAAATAAAAGCAGTGAACTAAACATCGAGGGGTCACTATATGAGGGAATTTAGTTGATTACAACCCCAGGCACGTGTTTATACACAGAAAGGGTTATACACGGAAAGAGAAGGCATGGGGCTGTATAGCCACAGCTTTTGGGGGTAAGTCATTAATCACAGAAGTATAAACAAACTTTTGGGGCTTGTGCTATGTTTAGCTGTAGACATGCACCATTGACAATAACTTTGGCTTTTTTTTAGGGTTTCAATAAATACAGTCGAAAACACACTTTTTCCACCATTAGATTAGCATGTAATATGAAGCTTTCATTTTTAATTTGTGTATTTAATTCACTAATTTGGATCGCTGGACCACTCTCTTGGCCTTTTTATATCTGGGTCTTTATTATGTAAATGATATGTCATTAAGTTTGCATTAGCATTATTTGATGAGTAGAATGTAATTCAGCAGCTCCTCTCCATTGTAATGAATGGTAAGTTTACCCCATGGATTGACTGGAGTTTAAATTTTTTTGGTTGATCCAAAAATACTTATTTTACCCTGCAGTGTGAATGTTTATGTAATGTTGTGTTCAATAAAACATGAAAACATATCATGTGTGTGCAGTATTAGTTTAAGCAGACTGTCTTTGTCTATTGTTGTGACTCAGATGAAGATCAGATCACATTTATGACCAATTTATGCAATCCAAGTAATCCCAAAGGGTTTGCATACTTTGTCTTGCAACTGTATATGTATGCTCACCTTTATGACTTTTCTATAGAGGAGTGTTTTCAATCTTCCAATAATTACAGTTGGCATAAACAGGCTTCATTTGCGATGTTATGGCACACGGAGGTAAACAAGCCCCACGCATGGTGGCACAATCCAAATCACGGCCCGCTAATCGAGTCAATAAGACACAGGAGGAGATGGCTGTAAAAGCAGCCCTGATTGGTCTAAATGAGGCAGACATGATGAGGAAGTGCGTCCGTGACATCTTTAGGTTCATGCAAAGTTAATCACAGATGCACTGATTAGACTCTTCAGCTGTCTGCATAAAAACGAGGAGATTCCTGCTATTGTTTTTATAGATTGTATATGTTAGAATGATTAGCAGTTTATTACTAATAGTATATTTATTAAACACACTTGCTCATACACATCGATATCGGTATCGCCCTGTATAGATGGCCAGTGTTAACTTGTGTGTGTAATTTGGGTTTAGAAACACACTAAGAAAGAAAAGCCAATACGAAAAGTCTAATTTTATTATATTGACTATATTTTGTCCCCAGATTAATCAATACATTTGAAAGCAACTATTTCTATGATGATTTCTAAACATATTGGTATCTGTCTTGAATTATCATAGTTTCAGACAGATGATTGACAGTTACTTGATACTTGCTGCTCTGATTTTCTATCTACTGCTGCACCTTCTTGTCCAAGGCAGAGCAATTGGTCATAAGGTAGAAATATAAAAATCATCAATTTAAAAAGCCAAGGTCACGATTTAGATTTTACCACAATTTTAGTCACCATAATATTATTTTTTTTTTTTATTAATGTGAACACTGGCATTTTTTCAGTGAAAATGACAGTGAAAATGACAGTGAAGTGCAGAGCATACATTAATGCCATCTTCCAAGATTATTAGATCATCATAACTTCATATAATTTTTTATTGCTATATTGCTACGTGTTCTAAAGTTATGCTAACAGCAACTTAGCATCATTGCCAGCTTGCTTAGTGTTTCATGTGGCAGGAGTCTTTTCATGCACCTAAGGGCTTTTGGCTGAGTACATCATGGAAAATGACATTTTGAGACATAATACAAATATAAAATGGTATCTTCCTCCTTGTAGCCTCAGCCTTGACCTCTTATGTGTGTTTTTCAGGATTTCAGTTTGTGACGAGGACAAGTTCCGACACAACGAGTTCATTGGGGAGACGCGGATCCCTCTGAAGAAACTCAAGCCCAACCAGCTCAAGAACTTCAACAACTGTCTGGAGAAACAGCTCCCGGTCAGTCTCACCTCCACACACTCACACACTAACAAGCAGACAAGACAATGCACATTTTTATCATAACACTTGGGTCCATTTCATTTGTATTGCGATGTTGCGCTACCTGATTTGGTGAAAGTCTCTGTTATGCTCTACTATTGACTGAGTAATATTTTTTTGCTCATCTACAATTTAACCATTAGTAGTTGTGTTTTTACTTAGGTCCCTCCCCTGGCCTCTACAGCAACATCAAATCAGTGTTTGGGGACTGCCACACAACTCAAAAACTCATCTACTATTGGTCAAAGTGGTATCCTACAAAATCTGATTTGATGTCGCTGTAGAAGCCAGTGGAGGGACTAATGTAAAAACAGCTTATCTATCTATTTATTTGTGTCACTTGTCGTAGAAAAGGGGAAGATATGGGGCAGAGCTTTTTTTGTTGTTTTTATTTTTTTTAAATAATTTATTACTTCCTCCAGACTGTTTTTAAGTTGAATGTATAATATGTAGTTTAATGTGGATCCTAAAGTACTAGCATAGGCCTAGAGCTAGTCTGCTAACCAAAAATTACAGGAATATTCCTTCCTATTCCTACATTTTGAGCTATAAATAAAAAAACAAAAGCCTATCTCTGAATATAGGATTCAGTCAGAGCACAGACTGCTGTACTGCTCTTATGAGAATTTGAATAAAATGTTATAACCTGCAAACAGACCCCAGCACGGCATAACACATGTAAACACATGTAAACAAAAGAGGAAAAATGAAGACTGGAACCATATGCATTTTTATGGAAGATGTATTATTCATGCCTTTCTGCCGCTGGCTGCACTTGTTTGTTGGCTGTTTTGCACATGCAAAGTTTACAACAAAAGCTTTTTCCACTGAAGGTTTCCATGTGCTGCTGTTGTTATGTCGCTTAAATAATATATTCTTTGTTGTAATTCTGGCAAAAATTATAATCACATATTCAATACATGTTTTTGGAACCAGGGAGAAGAGCGGGGCTTGACACTTGTCAAACTGTCATGAGCCAGATTCAAACTCACAACACCGGGTTTAATATACTGACTTATTCCAAGACAAACTATATATTTGGTTGAAAATAAAAGCTTGCTGCACACTAGGGCACATATTCCGCTTTTTTAACCTGGACAGACTCAAGGTAAATGAATGAGGCAAATAAAACCATTTGAATTGGATTTATTGAAATATCTCTTGGCGCTCAGACCCTAGCAGGAAAACAGTGTGGAATGCACTGAAGGTGCAGAACAGGGTAGAGATTAGGATGTCTTACCCTCTGAGCCTAGACAATGGTGATGGTGGAGACTATATCACTTTTCAGATTCTATTACCACATACCACACAGTCCAGTTCAACCAGGAGAGACAGTTAAATAGATGCAGTAGATTTATTGGAAAGAATTTGGCACTTAGGTTCTTCTGAGCTGTGGAGAGTGAGATGACTCTGCTGCTGAGATCATGATGGGACAGAGGAGCAATCTAATGTTGCTATATGTAGATGAGACAGAGAGATGGATCAGCTGCTCGGGAGGGCTGCTTGAATTTGAGTAAAAGGCAGTTTAAATATGGGCAGCTGAGTAGTGATTGGCTAAGTGGCTGAGGAAGTACAATGCGATTGGCTGAGATGAAGTGAGCTGAGAGACAGGACAGGGGTGACAGGAGATTAGGTCACAGTCTTCATGGTTGAACTGCCGCATCTTCATTAGTGAGTCACTCTATAATATCATGCTACTGGTGGTAGAAAATTACATCCATAGTTACAGGTGTTCTGGGGCAGACTGACAGACATGTTGCAGTCATAACACACCCAAAGCCTCACTGACATCCACCAAACACACAACACTAGCACAAAGTAACTCGTGACTAAAATACATCACAACACATTTTATTCAAAGCTCTAATAGGAAAAACTGTGTAAACTGATGTCAGAATAAAGACGATAGCATCATTGCAATATATTTAGACTTTTTTGCACTACAGATATTGTGTGTGGTGATGTTGCGTGTGGTGATATTACGTGTGGTGATATTACGTGTGGTGATATTACGTGAGGTGATATTGTGTGTGGTGATGTTGCGTGTGGTGATATTGTGTGTGGTGATGTTGCATGTGGTGATGTGTGTGGTGATGTGTGTGGTGATATTGTGTGTGGTGATGTTGCATGTGGTGATATTACGTGTGGTGATATTACGTGTGGTGATATTACGTGTGGTGATATTGTGTGTGGTGATGTTGCATGTGGTGATGTGTGTGGTGATATTGTGTGTGGTGATGTGTGTGGTGAAATTGTGTTTGGT
>JAVQKC010144262.1:0-26310 GCA_036025475.1 Philypnodon macrostomus | reverse complement strand
TTAAATTTTATTTAATTTTATTTTATTTTACGGCTTTGTTGATATACTTACACGTGTTTTTATTCATTGCATGATTGACTTGTGATATTGTTTCTGGCAAAATGTTACATCCTTTTTTTCATTTGAATTATAGCAACATTGAATGAAATTTTAGTGAATGGAGAATTTCACTTCTTTCATTACAAATGTGTCACAAATATGAGCATACACATAATTCCCACACACCCCCCAACCTCATGGCTCCCGGTTGGTGCTCCTCTCCATTTCCCCCGCCCTCTTCCTGTCCCTCTCCAGGCCCTGGATAATGTGGAGGAGGCGGCTGGCTCTGGTTAGCCAGTGCTGTGTGTAAAGTAGCCCACGCCAGTGTGTTTTAACGCACAGCGGAAATCTGGTTTGCTCCCAGCTGCTGCTACAGTAATTACTGTCCTGCGGTTGCTAAGAGATGCTTCCTTTGACTTCTTTTACCCCCCTCCCTGGTCTCTTCCCCCTCCTTCCCTCAAGACTGCGAACACATGGCCGCCGACATACCAGTGAGGCCTGGAATACGCATCGCCGGAGACAGTGGAGGTAGAGAAGAGAAAGAACAGAGCAGGAAAAAATGACTTTCTGTTGTATTTGTGTGAGCGGAGAGGCCAGAGAGTCTGCACAGAGAATGTCATAAACCAACTCCAGCTGTAGAATCACTGCACACTACTTTCAAAGCCAGATAACAGCTGTGTGAGAGAGAGAGAGAGAGAGAGAGAGAGAGAGAGAGAGAGAGAGAGAGAGAGAGAAAGAGGTTAGTTATGGGTCACCGGACTGAACAAACAAGAGAAGAGTAAAGACAAGCGAGATAGTGAAAGGTGCATATCATATTTTCTCCCGCCAGTGAAAAAATACAAAATGGCTAATGTGCTGACTTTTATTTGAATCAAAAAAAGCTACATAAACCACCACCACAAAATCAAACCGAGTTAAAAATGTTGGGATCGGGCAAATTCTCAAAAATGAATGATGAATGTGTTAGTGTGATTGTGGGGGTCAGGAGTGACTGTGGGACACACTTTCACCACCAAGTGCGACTGAGGCATGGGTGAAAAATGCATGAAAATATATCATGAAGTATCTAGAAATGTGCTATATAAGACTGATGTATCATTATTATCATTATTATTATTCATTTGTACTTACAGCTGGAGAAGCATTTTGAAGCTTTTTAGATTAATTAGTATTTATTGTGATCAGAGCCTTAGCAATATGGGTCAACTTCTGCCAAAACCATTATAACTTTTTAATAATCATCACTGGAAGCAATTTTAACTATCGGGAGGTGACCAGTGGTTCTCAAACTGTGGTACAGGTATCGCTGGCGGTCCACGTTTCTAATGATGTACTTTGATTATTAATCCTGGTTAAATTTTGGCTCAGATCTGGATAAATTCTAATCTAGTGTTGTTCTAGTGTTCATCATCCTTGACTACGACATAAACAAACTCAAATACCAACAGAGCAGAACCTGAGGCAAAACAATTGTATGTATTTATTAAAATGGAACTCTCTAGAAGCTTGGTTTGGGATCAGAGACTTGACAAATCTAAACAGACTGTTAGTAACTCCGCTATAGACTGTCAAATAACCCACACATTTCTGTCTCAATAATCAGCGTTGGCATGTTCCTTGCTCCTGTTTCGAGCAGGTTATTTTTTCGATCTCTGACAAAAGGCCCTGTTTGATGCACCTTCATAGGGACCTCTCTAATTAGAGCCCTCCTTTCAGCCCCAAAAACCGGCAACAGCAAAACGTCGCCTTTCCAGGATCTGTTGTTGTGTTTTTTTTTTCTTGTAGGAAGCAGGCAACAACGCCACACAAAACACACATTTGCCATCGTTAGGAGTCTAGCGAAGCGTGGGAGAATAGAAGAACCAAAAAGGAGCCACAGAACAAGAGACAAAACAAAACAAACCTTCAGACAAGCATGCGGTTTGTGTGAACTGCTAATAATCTCGTCTATCTGCTCGATCCAGTTTTGGAAATTAACACAAGCTTCAGAGACAGGAGAGGATTTTGAGTTCTGATTTCTCCGGTACATACACAACACAGTCAAGGCATCCAACTAAAGGGTACAACATATTTGTAATTTGAGTTATTCAAGCCATGCCTTCAGGGGACGAGATAAAAGCTAGTTCATGAGAGAATTGAACTTTTCTGTGGCTTGCAGGCAGTAGCAGGTGAAGTGTTGTGTGTCTGTGTGTGATTTGTGTGTTACGTTTGTGTGTCTGTGTGTGTATGGATAGAGTTTTTAAGCAGAAGAAGCTAACAGCAGGTGAAGAGACAGTGGAAAGAGTTAATGGAATGATGCCAGATGTTTTGCTGAACGAGGCCTGGGCTTGTGCTGAGAAGGATTATTAACAGTGTCTAATAAAACAATATTTATGTTTGACTTAAAAAGTTCAGACATATCAGCTTTTTGAGAGGAATCAGCACGTATTCAGTATGTACAGTGAGTTCTCTCCACGTCTTCCCACCTGCAATGACTAAATGGTGAATTGGTCAATCTTAATCTTTAGGCCCAAAGGATAGTCTACCAAATATTTTCCTGAAATATAGATGTATGAGAAAGTATTCAGCTGTTAAATGCAGTCATTGAGGAGCTTTACTGGATAAAATAAATAGAATATTGAAAGCAAACCTGAGATTAAAACCTAAATGATGATCGAAAATCAACAGCAGTGGTGGATTTCGGGGCTCAAGGCGAACATGGACAGGGGGACCTCTGAATTTTAAGTCCTACCAAAAGTTTTCTTGATTGTCAGCCCACAGCAACCAGATGTCCTATCCGTACAGAGCTATTTTACCATGTTAAGTTTATTAATGTCCAAGACTGGGGCTTCATTTATGGGGCCCTGGAAGCTTGGGGCCTTAAGAAGCTTCTTACTTTTGCCTAATGGTAGCGCCGCCTCTGATCAACAGCACAGGAGTTGGTGAAACTTGAGGTTGCATTCAAAAGTGCAAATATTTTTATATGGCAAAAATAAAGGTGCTTGGAGAAGACACTTGACTATTTATATCCTCCAACTCCTGGCAACCGCACCCGTATTATTTTACTAATACAGGCATTGCTTTCATTATGTTCCTTCTAATACACCTAACAATCTAACAACACATAACCTACAACGACTTTCACAAAGTGTATGAAGCTACTGATGTATTCTCTTAACCTATTTCCTTCTCCTTCCCCGCTTCTACTCTGCCATTGTCCAGGCCTAGAGGTCAAACTGCTCCCTATGGGACAATATTACGAAGCCTGCCATAGGGCTGCAACTGCTGAGTGACCAACACACTGCAAAAATGAATATCTCGATGAGTTCAAATGAGCTGAATTCAGAATTTTATTCTTTAAAAGTGCCACAAAATATCTGCCATGGATGCGAAGCAGATCATGTTGCTTGAAAAATGAAATCATATATGTTTATACTGTATTAATGACTACTGCATTAAAACATGTGAAATAATCTAGAAAGTACATCAATCTAAACTAGGAAAAGCAAATCAAATCAAGAATATTCAAGTCATTTTTACTAGATATTTCTTTTTGGCAGTCTACTCTACTGCACTGCCTTTTCAACTTCAACAACCTCCCATCATCATCATCATCATCATCATCATCATCACTGAACATGAATCACGACAGTCTATCCACAACTCCTACTGCCTAATGTACTGCGGGGCCCATCTGCTATAGCGACTCTTACTCATTGACCTTATTAGCGAAGTGAAGATATAGACATAGATATAAAGCTCGCAGGTGGACAAGGGACTAATGGTGAAGCAGGAATAAGTGTTAGAGACATGTACCAGGCTAAAGGGTGCACTACAAAAAAAGATGACAAAAGAATTAATTGAATTCAGAATATTTATCTTAATTTCAATAGTTATGACTAGTTTAGATGTATTCACATATTTGACCTAGATATTTGACTGGTTTTATTTTCTTTTTTTTCTTATTTCAGGATTATCTTTTTTTCCTGGCAGATAAGACCAGTAAGAAATCTAGACATTCATTTATTGTGAAGTTAATTTTTTAGGTTCCTCTAAAAACGTCACAAAATGTCTGCTAACACAGCTTCATCGTCATTGGTGGACATGTTGTGCCACTTTGAAGAGAAAAACTTCTCAAATCAAGATTGATATTCTGAATTCAAGTCATTTTAACTAGATATTCATTTTTTGTAGTGTGGGTGCGCTGTGATATTCTGTAATGGGTGTATATAAGCCAGTTGTAATAGAGGTCGGGGAGAAGGCACGAGCATAAATCTATCGAGAAGTCTGTGATTAGTGCCTGATACACACTGTTGTAAGTGTTTCTGGGAGTGAGGAGGAGCCGAGGCCTGTCCCGACCCGTTTTAGAGGCTTCTCTGTGAGGCTAAGTTTGACATGCTTAGTACAGCCCTCCAGGTGAACACTGACATTAACACACCTAATAATGCAAAAGCATAAACACTTCTCAACATGTTAAAGGACAGGTATGGTATAGATGAGTAGGCAAATCTAAATGTCACAAAGTATAGATAGAGACGTAAAGGGACAGAAAGTCTTCTGAACTCCAAACTTAAATATGGAGTAAGAAATCGGTCATATTATACACACTTTATTTTACTTAACTACATTGTATCGACCTCATTAAGTACAATGTAATACACTGTGTAACAAACTGTAATTACATGTGACTACAGTGTACATACAGAATGGTTAGGGCTGGGGTTAAGGCTGGAGTTAAGGTTAGGGCTGGGGTTAGGATTAGGATTAGGGTTAGGGCTTGGGTTAGGTACAATAGTGGTTAGGGCTGGGGTTAGGGTTGGGGTTAGGGTTAGGTCTTGGGTTAGGTAAAATAGTGGTTAGGGCTGGGGTTAGGGTTGGGGTTAGGGTTAGGGCTTGGGATAGGTACAAGTAGTTAGGGGCTAAGTAAAATTAAGTGTTACTAATAATGTGGTAATAACATAATTAATATAGTAATTACGGTTCATGACTGTGGTTACCCATAATGAGAAGGTTATTCTATATTGTATTACTTTCTTGCTTTCTTCCTATACATTATTTAAAACTGTAATTACCGATCACTTAAATAACCCTAACTACTGTGTTATTACCTGTTTTAGACCTAATATTACCATTTTATTACTGCTATTTTATTACTATGATTTACACTTTTTTCACATTTCCCCAGCTTTTCTGAATAGGGTTTGTAAATATCTGTATTTAGTCAAGAAAATTTTAAGGAATTTTGTAAATGCAATAACGCATTACTGCAAAATAAATAAATACATAAAATCTAGATTTCCCATCCACTAATAGAGCTTTACTGTAACTGTATTTAGTGGTATATTTCCCCTTCAAGATGAACCCTAATCTGAGAGAGAGTGTGCAGACATTGGCCCGGGGGGAACCAGCACATCACACACAAATAAAGTATTTCCAAATAAAAGACTGCTTTGCCTTTTAATTGGGGCAGATGAAGAGTCAGATGAATAGGCAGATGAAGAGGGGGTAAATGGGACTCAACATGTTTTTGATGACTGTGTGTGTCTTTGTCTAACATCATCACACCTATCTTTGTACTGTACGGGATTAGCTCAGAGCTGGTATAGGTGAACTGTGTTTATGCCTGATGAGAAACAGCCACATGGATCCTGTTTGGACATGCTCAGATGTTCCCGAAAATATACTATAATGAAATTCTCATAAAGAACACGTGGGTAGAGGCCTTAATGTACTTTATGACGTTACATTGTTAGAAATACTGCATATCTTTACTTTGAGCACAGTACCGAGAGAAAAGTGTAGGATTAGCATTAGTTGTAATAATGACAGCAGTAAAAGTGGTCATTTAATTTTTGTGGCTGGTTGGACATTAAAAAATATGCAAGTCTAGATAGCAGGGTATCTGAAAATGTAATGGTTGAATTTTGATCAAACGTTACAGAAAGATCAGTAATGGGCTCAAGTAAGAAATCATTGTCTTTAACAGTGGATCCAGAACATCGTCTGTATCTATATTTTATGCCAATGCAGGATAGGGTCTTTAGCCTTCAAACTTTACTCACAATGGGAGGTAAAGAATTTTTTTTTACTATTTTTACTGTTTGCTGTGATGAGCAGACCTAACCTAATGGATAGAGCAACTACCCTTGAATTAGAAGAACAGTGGTTTGAGTCCAGGTCTCATGAACATTGGCAGATAGGGACAGAGCCTTGGTGGAGATTCACGATCTTCAAATCTCCAATGATGTCCAAAAAGCTTAACAGTTCCATGATTTAGTAACCTGTTTTTTACCAACTTAATCATATTTGGTTGTTTCCATTCTCACCATTCAGAGTAAAGAGCACAGATCATCTCAGCCATATGAAAGTGGTTGTATGATTGAGTAGTGTATAGATTTTTGCACAGCCCCTCCCCTTCCTCCATGTATTCCCTCAGTTCTTTGCCTAATAAGCTGTGTTCCTCTGAGCTGATGCAAGGCGGAGGAAACCCAACTGGGAGCGCTCCATCTATTCCCACTCGAGGCTCAACATGATAAAGACTTATTATCACGCTAAGCTCCTGTAAACACAGATGCATGCCTTAGAAACACACTGTACACAACTCACACACACACACACAGTTACACACAGAGACTCCATAGACATGAGAGTATGGTTGTGATGAGCAGTGACCAGGAGGAATCTGACACACACAATCCCTTCAACAAAAGCCCAAAGTCAGCCACGGTATAAGCAGATAACCAGGGCATTGGGGGCACGGCCTTTGTATGTGAACTGCAGCCACACAAGAGTTGACGGATCGGTGGGAGAATATGAGTAATTGGAAGATACTTTCAAAATGTAACTTTTATTGCTAAATATACACATGGTCAATCAGTTGATCTAATAAGGAACACGTGTTGAGATGGTTACCTGCAAACCTTACTAGCAATCTAACTGAGATACTGGTCTGGTCAAAAGGTCTGGTCATCTGAACTCTGGCATCGACAAGACATTTTCACCGCTGGATATTTTCTTGTTTGCAAACCATTCTCAGTAAAATCTACAGATTGTTGTGTGTATGAACCACTTAATCAGCAGTTAAATGGTAGCCCACCAACTAAAATGACCAGTAAGAGTTCGGCTGCATACATGAGGAGAAGTAAACTACAATACAAAAACAACTCTATCAAGCACAATGCAAATGTTCATGCCAATAGACGCAGCCTTAGCCACATAATGCCTAAGCTAACAAGATTTGTTATATTTTAAACTATTTGTAACTTTATATACTTCCTATTTCCTGAATGAAATGGCAAGGTAATGTGTGCACAAGCCTGGATCCCATTCAATCTTTTTATAGCAGCTGGCCTTGAATAGATTTGCAACAAAAGCCAGGTATAGTCTTCTTCATATCATTGTTATGCTAGCTAACAGTGCAGCTCGGGGCTACTCTACTACTGCTGCTCTGGCTGCCGTCCATCGCTAACAGGTTGGCTAACTGTAGAAGCTAATGCTATGTTGTCTGTAGCTGCACTGGCTCCAGTCCAGCGCTAACAGGTGAGGGCTATTATCCAGACATATACTCAGCCAATGGTTGTCTGTCTGTCTGCAGCCTTACGGAAAAAGGAGCTAGAAAAACAGGGCTAACAGGTAAGTCTTAAAGAAGATATTAGAACTGGTTTTAATTATCGTAGTTATAAAGTTATAATATTTCGTTTAATAGCGGTTGACGATGACAGACAGGTTGGTAATAGGGTGACCAGATGTCCCACTGGTTGTATTGCACAACATCAGTTCAAATCCAGTGTCTTACAAATTAAGACTGTGTCCCACATTTTGACGCACATCCACAATTTTTTTTTTCATCTGCAGTCATTGATTAATAGGCTCTCAGGAAGCATCAAGCTACTTTTTGTTTGTCCAACAAACGTCCCACTTTGTGACGCTTTATGTCCAAAATTTGGTCTGTTTTGATTGTGGCAAAATGACTAATAGAGGTTTTTGGCTAAAGCAGGTTTCAATATAAGCATGTATATCTATAGCCCCTGATCTAACTGATCTACCCCTCCCTCTCTCTCCTCTAGTGTGAATTGTGTGCGTCTCGCCCGTCTATGGCTGCTCTCTGAAGACAAAGTCCGTGTTTACAGAGCCCATAAAGATTAGCCTTCCTCGGTCAGGTGGGCTCGGGAGCCATAGGTAAACATGGCTGCACATTCCCCACCGATGAGATGTGTATGACCGGGACAAACATACAGCCTTGCCTTCACCCTGGACCCTTTCCTTCCATCCGAGAGGCACGCACTGTAAAATTTCACAACCTTACTTAAAGAGGAACAATGGAACTTTTAACATGAATTCAGAGGTTGTGGAGTCAATGATGACTGTTGAGAGATGAAATACGCTTCCTACACCTCTCCTTTGCATCTCCATAAAAAACAGCTTTGGGTCAGGTATTGTGAGAAGTTCAAACAGGTTTTTACAGAATGCCAAGAGCTCAAAGAAATAGAAAGATGCTAAACTGATGCATACGACAAAGCCTCTTCTTTGAATTCTATCTGTGTATTTTTATAGCGTTAAAAACTTTAATTAAGTCACAATTTAAAGTTTTCTCAATTTTTAAAAAGAGAACAATGCAACTTTTTTTTTTTACAGTGTAGTTTAAGTGATTTACCAGCCTGCTGACTTCAAACTACATGGGAGAGACACAGACACAGAGATACACATATCACACACAAGCACAAATATTTGTAGAAGGAGCGGACTTCTTGCACACCTCATTTATCTCACGGCTGAGATCCTGGACACATTCCTAAAGAGGTAAAGACACAGATAAGTGAACAAGTGCAACACATGGAAGAGCTTGACTTTCACCTCCAACTCAAACTCCCATTGGGTAACATCTATTATCTCAAACCAGTCTGGCCATTTTCCTGATCTCTAACATCAATAAGGCCTTTTTTTGCCCGAAGAACTGCCCTCACTAAATAGTTCCTCCTTCTCACACCATTCGCTGGAACACCATTCATGCAACACATACATGCCACTCACTAGATATTTTCTCCAAGTGCCTATGATCACAACACATGGAAGAACATCATCTCTTCAACCGCTCTGGCCATTCTCTCCTGACCTCTAGCATAAATACATTTGTTTTTTTGCTCTAAGAACTGCCACTCACTAGATATTTTATTTATTTTTCATAGCTTTCTTTTTAAATATATATATTTTGGTCTTCAACATCTGCCTATACAGTATGCATGTGTTGATATAGCCTATAAAAAGGCATGTCTGGACTTCACGTCTAACTCTTGTCCTTTGAGGGTATAGTAGAAGTGAGTAGCGGGTACACATAGGCCAGGGTACAACAGGCCCAAATATTCAGTACAGTATGTGTCTGAGGTTAGCCGGAGAGAAGGAGACGTTGGTAAAATGGCGTTGTATTGAGAGCAGAGCGGCACTGAGCAATTAGCAGCTGTGTCCTACGAGGCTCTTTATTAGAATGACCTTCATATTACTGTGTGTGTGTGTGTGTGTGTGTGTGTGTGTGCGCGATTGTGTGTCTGTCTGTTAGGTGTGTGTGGATGTGTGTGTGCATGGAGGGAGGGGGGTCAAATGCAGGAAACACTGATGAAAAGGTGTCAGTATGGCTCTGGCTGAATGACCCCCCCAAGTCCCTAACTCCTGAGTGACTACATAGGGATATATTGTCCACTATAGGGGACAATATAGTGGACTCAATTAGTGAACAGTGCTAAAAATGGAAACTCTGATTTTAAATCTTTGTATTCACTACATTCCAGAAATGATGCTAATACTTTTTCAAATAATCCATTCTGATTGGACATAAATGAAAATGATCCATCGGTTCATGTTGGTTGAGGTTAATAATCAGAACTGTTCTTCTAGCAGGTATGATATTGCATATAGAACGTAAATATGATCAGGGTCTTCTTTTTGAAAGGAATTGTAAATTGTTGTCTCACCACCTCAGGCCCAAAGTGAATGGCTCCAGCAACCACCAGATGAATGAATAAATATCCTAATATATAATGTCCATGCAACATCAGGGATGGCCACAACAAAAAGTGAATACTGAAATCATCTACACAATTTACTGGATAGCACTTCATATTACTGGGCATGGGACACTCTTGACAACTTTTATCAACTTTTACTGCTGCATTGTGGGAATATGAGTATTGTGTCTATGTCAGCAACTGGATTTTCATGAACTGATTTTCGAAGTCAGCTAATTCTTGATTTATATGGACAAAACTGATACTACAAAGACACTGTCCCCAATTTTCCTCATTCAATATAATTAACTTCCAAACTTAAACCAACGTTATTTTGTTTCAGAGGAAGAAAATGAGAAAACCTTCCTCTCCACTAAAGAACGAATTTGTCATGGGCTAAAATTATTTCATTTCTGATCAAAAATTTGCATTACAAAGCAGATTGGCTGCAGAGATATATACCTGGGAGAAGAAATAATAGCCAGGTTACAATGGTTCAAAAATATTAATAAATAAAAATGAAAGTGGACATTTAATTTTACATAGTCTTTCAAGTCGTTGCATTTCCCGGTTAATTAATAGATTGGATCAGAGCCTGTTTCATCAAATATAATTGAATAAGTCGGCCAAGACTTAAAACGGTAAGGCATGGCGCGAAAATGATACCATGTCCACTTTTTATACAATTAATTGAATTCTAGCACTTTTGAACTTGGTATGGCCTGTTACTGTGGTAATTAATTCCCCCCAAAAAACAAAATTTCCCTACAAAAATACCAGAAAAGTCCCATCGACAATCATGTAACTTTCTCATTTTTGACTTAACAACTAAAATATTCATCATTTCTAAAGGCATTGTATTAAAAAATGCCCCCTTTATAATTTATCAGAGCAAGAAAAATCTTTGTTATAGTGACAAGCGTGCTAATTAATACGAGAGGAAGTGTAGTGGAAGTCATTTGGTACATGCTAATATTAATAGAATAATTTATGGAGCAGTATAAATAAATGAAGAGGGTAATCTGTTGCCTTATACGTTCAGTTTGGTCAGGTCTCGTACAAGGACATTAGTGAAGAGGACGAGACCAGCTAAATATGCACTGTCTACTTTCCAAACGGATTCATATTTCAATAATCGAATCAAATTTGGATGAACAACACTTGTCTGTCAAGTCATCGTTAATTGAATGCATTTTCCATTCGTTTCAAAGTGAATTAAAGGGACTGTACCAAATGGTTTATCTGTCTCATGTCCTAGATGGCACAGGGGGTAGGCGCACACCAGAGGGTCGCCGGCATTACCGAAAAAGTTGAGGTCAGGATTCTACTGCTACGACTTCTATTTTATTGCCTCTTCAAACAAATAAAACTAGATTAAGCCTTTCAGTGACACATTTAGGGCCTCAACCCACCATTTGAGAAACCCTCGGTTAAACTAAATATATGAAACACAAAGGCACAGACAGAGAGGCAAAGAGGAACAGTATGGTCTGGGTCATTACCAGACTAACTACCTCCCTGTGATGTTTTCGACTCTGAGCAGTCACTGGGCTAAATAAATGAAAAACAAACAGACAAAATCAGTTTTCATCAAATTGACAATGCTAAACATTCATACGATCCACATTTAAGCTCCCTAAATCTATGTGAAAAACAAAGCCAAAGCAGACAGAGGTACAAAGAGGGACAGCAGAGGGGCCTGGGTCATTACCATCCGTATTACTTCTCATTAAAACACACCCATCACCGCGACATGTGACCGCCAGTGTGCACGAGCACGTGCACGAGCCCGGGCACGTGCACGTGTCCCTTATGCAAAAAGTAACAAAAAAAGAACAATATAATTGGAGAAATGTACGCAGTAATAATAGGTATTCAGAAAATGATAATTCATATTAAACAGGGTGCACAAAGTCAGGCTCATTTGCATGTTTTAGATTATATGCATTTCAAAAGTAATTTCCGCAGGGCATATGAATGACATTAATTCCCGGGCGGGTTCTGCTATAGACCTCAAACTATCAAACACTCAAACATTTAACAGATGAAAAAACTGCTCTGCTCTGCTCGAGAGCGGAGGAGAGAGCGGAGGAGAGGGGACAGCTCAAGGTTAAAGGATTTGAAACACTTTTTTTTTTTAACTTCTCTGTCTTGGTTTTGTTCAAAGTTAGCTCGAGTGAAGGAGCTGCTAATTTAGAGATTCAGCTGAGCAAAGATTATTTCTTTTTTTTACTTTGACTTCTGCTGCCATGCATGCTCTATAGCCCACTACTATTTTTTCTACTGGCAATGTGGGTGAGAAGTTTTCAAGTTTCATTCAAAGTTGAGCTGGAATATAAGGCTTTGATCACGATCTAAAATGTCCTAAAATGGGGATTGAAAATAACTTCAAAAACTTGAATTGCAGTTGAACCTAAAGAAAAAGTAATCAACAATATATTAATTGAATAGAAAGTCAATGTAAACATAATATGATGTTTTACCCTTAAATTGCCTCAAACTTAAAACCCACTGATTGCAAAACTAGCATTCTTTTGGGATTAAATTGGGGTATGAGACATAAACTCAAATAATACAAACAAGTTTACTAAAGCTAGTAGATAATGGACTTTGGATGTGATAATGAGACTTCAACAAAATAAACCAATGCTTCAAGGCCTCTTTCCTGTGAACTGAAGTATGTCCCGTACCAGCCCGCCACAGACACTTCTCATCTTACCCCCCTCCACTTCCTCAATATGAGCCTAAATGTTTGTGAGTGTGTGAATCATGTGCTGTATAGTGTGGCTGTAGTGTGGCTGTAGTGTGGCTGAGTGCTGACCCTTTGTGACGGAGGGAACAGGGAAAGTGATGAAAGGATAGAGGAAGGGTGTAGGAACAATAACGACAGAGGCCAGAGGACACAAGAGGAAGAGGTTAGGAAGCAGGAAACGGGCCAAAGGAATGTGTGAATCCAGTGGAAAACTCAGAGATGACACGGATCAGCATACTCCTCCCTATAGGAAAAGTGTGCCCTACTCAGTGATTCAGTGACTCAGGGTATGGGTTTATAAGATCATAAAAAACCTAGTTACTATATATATATATATATATACTCAGAGTCTCTATCTAACTGGCATTAACTGTACAGATTCATGAACATAATCAGTGACTGTAGATAAACAAAATGTGCTGGCATGAGTCAAAATGTGGGACACAGAGTCAGTTTGTGAGACGCTGGATTTCAACTTAAATTGATGCGTCCGATCCAATTCAAAAACTCACATTAGACCAGATAAAACTATTTACATATACACTTGCAATGGGGGCATGCATTCTTCAACAGGTGAACAGTGGATTTACTCAATAATTATTCAGGCCACTCTGTGCTCTGTGGGATGTATGTTTAGCTGCTGTTTGTTGAACATGTGTTTGGCAAATACTCACAAACAACACGAGTCACTGAAGCCATCAATTCTTAATGAGATAATGACAGGCTGCTCTCTCCCAGCAGCAGCGGCGGCCATGTTTACAGAGGCACGCAAACCACAAACAAGACACAGACATCGCTCCAGTCGGGATTTACTGACTCTCTGATACTCCATTTCATGTAATTAAAACAACATTTAGACTTCAAGTAAGCAGAACATTGGACCTAACGGCTCTGTGATCCACGTTTAAGTCCCTACCCACTAGTTGAGAATCACTAAGCTTTAGTGTTCATTCAATAACTGTAAATTGATCCATAAACTATTTGACCTAAACTTACTGGCCACTTTATTAGGTAGACCTAGTCGCCTGCATGTGAGGGTTTTTAGCCATCAAGCCAATGGATTTAGTCATTCACAAAGGTTCGAGACAAATTTGATCAAACCAAGTATCATAATGAATGTGTGAGGTTTACAGTGAATGGTTTGTAAAAGTACAAAATATTCAGTGAGCAGCAGTTCTGTGGGCCGAAATGCCAGAGACCGTTTTGAAACATGAAGCAGACCACACCAGGCCTGTGGGCCAAAATGCCAGAGACTGTTTTGAAACATGAAGCGGGAGACCACACCAGGGCCAGGTAGACTGTCAGTTAGTCTCGATTTGATGTGCCCTTTGGATCAAGGGATCTAAAGGGCACATGGACAAGCCCCAAAAACAGCATTGAATTGGGCATTTTTAAGAGTTAAGTTGGTAAGCGTTGAAGGAGTAAATTGGGCTAATGATTGCCTGGAAAGATGTGTATTATGTCATTGCTTTTCCTTCAGTCTTTCATTTTTCACATCATAGCTGTCCATCGGGGAGACTAAGAGGCAAGAGGATTATCTCGTGTAAGACATATTGACCACACTGTGAACTGTGCGGATTTACCATAGGGCCGTCATGGGGTGCAAATATTGAACCTGACCTGTCCGTCCAAATCCAAATGACCAACATGGTGCGGGGGTCCCTCCTGGTGCTACTTAGGCTCATCAATACCACTGTGCCATTCAATGCTAAAAAAAAGAAGCCCTCCCACGGCTACACTATAGAAACCAGATCAATGTTATGAGCAATGCAGACGAACCGCTACTAAACCAGGGCCGAACCATGGTGTCTTTAGGGACCCCCCCCAGCACCCTCGGGTCAAATCATTCTGCTAATGGAGGCTTCCACTGGGACACCCGCGGGACCCTAACACGCCCCGGAGGAGAAGCCCCACCCTCTTTCTGTCTTTTCTCCATCTCAATCCAACTATAGAGGAAAAATGCAAAGAAGAATATATTGCAACTCACGTCACATTTAAAGGACCATTTGAGAAAAACGGGTTAACCACCAAATGCATTCAGTTCATGTTTTATCATGTAATTTTTACCCACTTTAAATAGAACTAAAATATTTGCATTTACTACAACCTTGATAGAACATTGTATCCATTCCTCTACGTAAAAGATGAGAATGTACATGCTGTTCAAGTAACCAATCACATGCTAAGCCATCGACTGAAGTTTGCTTCTGGCTCTAAAAAATAGTTAAATTGGCTGTTGGTTTACTCATCCGCTCAATTTAAAAAAAAAAAAGACTCTTTGAGGTGAATTCTTCATTATTGTGATTATTTTTCCCCATAAAAACAAATCATTTGAAGCTCATTTTAATGCTTTGCCAATTTTAATATAAGCTAATAGACTTATCAATGGCATAGATATATTATAGATTATCATGCTGACTGGAGACTAAAAGGTTGTCTTCAGATCTAAGTAAAAACATTGAATTCTTCAGGTTTAAGTCATCCTCCTCAGCACTGCATCAGTCTTCCTTAATAACACTGAAAAACCAAACAGAACCAGCGCAATGGAAAAAACCTGCATATTTGTCATTTCCCACTGTTTACCTTCTTCACGGCAAATTGATTTTTACATCTCGTGTTACTGGAAGCTCCAGGCCCTGCTCAAATTCTGCCAAACCTCTTTATGACCTGGCTGTGCACAAGAGGAGGAGGACCTTTTAAAAGGCATTCAGCTCTTCAAGTCAGAGACAATACAGCTTTTGTTAAAGAAGTCTTCTTTGTCTTTGAGTCAGTCTTTTCTGAAGTCTTCTGATGTCCAAAGTTAAAGGCTTCTGTCTGTACCTGTTTGTTTGTTGAGGCTTGTTGCATCAGGATGAGAAGCAAAGGCCCGGGACTTGTTGCGTAAAGTGGTTTATGTTTTTATAACTTTGAATTTCAGGTTTGTTTGGATGTTTTTGAGTTAAGTTTTGAGAAGGTTTTTTGAGCAGAATGTATTTATTGTGGTTTCGTGGCAAGCCTAATGATGGCCAGCAAACAAACGGTGGAATATTTAGACTCAGTGTGCCTGGTTTACAACATACATTGTATTGTGTATATCAGACTGTGTGTGATGGACTGAGGTCTTTGTTTATTAGAATATTTGTATCTGCTTGTCATTAATTATTCCTTTTCATATACCTGTTGGCACAAGCTGAGGGTTGGGCTGGGGGGTATGGGAGTCCCCTTGCAAATGCTCACATCCAATGTCTTTAATATTTTGAATGATCTAATTTGTTTGAAAAATCTATTTTTAAAAAAAGTATAATAATTATTATAATTATTCCCCCCCAAAATCTTTATGACCTTATCTCACCATTAAAGTAGGTTCAAAAATATTTGACTGCTCACCATCTTTATTGATTGTATACTGGTTCTGGTAGCCATGGAAACCGCTGCAACCAGTTTGCTTAATTGCAAATATTCAGCTTATAGTGGATGCCCATTGTGCCTAACTGGTTAACTTTATAATCATGGGTTCAAATGACAAGGTTTGCCTCATATAACCACATTTATGATATTTTGGTTTCATCAAGTATCTTTGTCTATTTAGCCCCCTCCTTCATCCCATCTCTTCTCCTCCTATTGGCCTGCACTGACATATGCAGCTGCCTCTCTGGGTGCGTCTGGTTGCAGATAGAGTTACCGTGCGGTGGCTGGGCGTAGGGTTGTGGTCAGGATCTGCTTGGACTCTGGGCTGGACTGAGGTCAGCCCTGGTGGACCTCCAATGATGAAGACAGAAGTCCGCGGAGCTAAACTGAGGGCCATATCCAGGAATAGTGCTTCACCATCACGACGCAGCATACGGGCCCGGGGTTAATGGTGTGTTTGTAGGAGAGAAACCAAATAAACACAAGCGCAGTTTTTGAAGAGAGGCTGAGGGAAGACGGTGGCCAACGAGGGACACACAAACACATGTAAATACACAGAGCAGAGCTGAAATAGAAGCACAGACCTCAGAGAGAACTGGACTACAGCAGGCAGCAACCACTACAGGTCAAACAACTTAACATGTGGAGACTTCCCTTTCCTCCAAAGTTTAGATTTTCGACTTGTATGTGTTAGATATTATTGTGTTTATTTGAAAATTACCAATAAATGTTTTGGTAAAAGCCATCTTTCCTTGACCATTCTAGATCTCCCTCCATCAGGTTTTCTTTCCTCGTTTCCTTCCCATCCTTCCTGCTGTGACTTTTTTTCCATAGTTTAGATTTGGAACTTTTGAGAGGATGTTGGGTGGGTGTAAATACATATATACGTTATAATGTGAAGATATAATTCTGATATACATTCTCATTGATCATTTTCCTTGTGGTTCCTTTCCAATCCTTCCTACCTTCATTTCGTTTCAACAGTTCCATAGAATTTGAACTTTTGAGGCTAGAAAAATTAATACAATGAATACATGTTGGCTTTGCTCACTCTTTCGTCCTACATTTCACTGGTCAGTACATCCATGCACAAGCCTCCTCTCCTCATATGAATCCCCAATCGTCTGTGAGTATGAAGTATCTCCTGCTAATATTTCACTTTCTGCAGATTGTCTCTAATGAGACAAAGTGTAAGTGTCAACTTCCTCTGTAACAACTGCCGCAGAACCAATGCTTCTGCACGGCCATCTTCCATAAACAAATACATATTGTGCATTTGACGTGACCTGTACACCTGTAGAAAAAAAACACAGCTCCGGTGGTGAACAGCAACGACAGCATAGATAATATGATATCATAAAGGCAAGGACATGTGCTAATTAAAAGTCAGGTTAGTGCTTGTGTGCAGAAAGCAAAGGGCATTTTACAAACAAACATTAACATCATTCCCCTCACAATTATTCCTGCTCCATATCCACCCACACAAAGTGCTCATTCAGGCTCAAATCTAAATGGAGGCTGGGAGTAAAAACACTAGTGATGAGTGTGTGTGGCAAAGGGGTAAAAAGCAGAATACCAAAGGTCACCTATTATAGAAAAATAAATAATATTAACTTGATTTGTAATCGAGTTTCAGTCCCCGAGCTGTTCTGTATGTAATGATACCTTTTCATTCAATGCTTTCAAACGGCTACCATAGACCGTGTGTCTGTATATATGCTGTATAAGACTGCATTAGCAAACTAAATGTATACAGATACGAAAATACTGCAGCTACAACTGTCCAACCAACCAGTTTTACTTTCTGTTTGGATCGTTTAGATTTTCAATTTACCAGGCATTAACCAGCACTATAATAAGGATGAAAGGCACATGCAATTTCCTAATTAGATGTGGACTAGCTTTCCAACTCAGACTTGTATAGATCAGGGTTTCTCAAGCTTTAAAGAGCTCGGCGTTTCTTAAATTGACTTCTAAATGAAATACTAGTCAAATGCATGTGGTGCTCAGGCCTAAAAAAGCTTTTCTATGACGTGAAGTAGGTTGTGTGTAGTCTGTCAGAGGCCAGGGAAGGAACTATAGTAAAACTTGACTACTATTGGTCAAACTGGTATCCCACAAAGTCTGATGTTGTAGTAGTCGTTCGTCACCACACTTGACAAACCCACCCTTTAGAGTCCCTATACAATGAGGTTAGGTGGTCTGTAATGTAAGTGGTCCTTACCTGTGGAAGTCTGATCCAACCCCAATTGTCCAGTTACTTTTAAAGGCCAATTGTATGGAATGGAAGACAACCACAATATTTTCACATAAATACAGTTACAATACATTTTCCATACACCGTGCAGCCGTTCTATCTGTCACTAATGGCCTGTGTATAATGTGAGAGAAGTGACAGTGCCATGTTCCCAGGGGTCCCACTCATCATGTGACTCCTGCCTCAGTTTTTCTCATGGGTCTTTTTACCAAATGGCCCTAAAAAGTGAGCAGTCATTCCTGATGTTAAATCCATCAGAAAACTCCCTTTAATAATCTGCCTGATGTCTGCAGAGGTTAGTGAGAGGGGGCCATGTGAACGGGGCATACCTGAGCGGATTATAGGGACCCAGAAAGACACTGGGCTGGGATAAACACTCATTATGTGCAATATCAGCCATATCAACAGTATTAACACGTCTATGGGCCGCTTCAAAGGGTTGTGTGAGTTTGAGCTGGTTGTAACCTACATAGCTGGTATTCCTACCAACACTGGAAGTACACTAAAGAAGTTAATGGCACCTATTCAATTCAATTTGATTTATAATTTTCAATAAACAAACAATAGACACAAACATAAGAACTGTCCCAGGACATTTTTTGTCCTTAGGCCCTCATCGCGATTTGGAAAAACTAAATAATTCTGGTATGGTCATTAGCTCTAGTGGTTTCCATGAGTGGTTTTATATAGTTCTAGGTCAGTAAGGGTACATTTTTATTACCAAAAATACTGTAGTTGACTACAGAGTTTTCCAAATAGCATATAAGCCTTTGGTTCAATCATGATTGTTTAAAATGTGAAGCAAAGTCTGTTCACTGGACTACAGATCCTCACTAAAGTGATAAACAGTAATAATTCAATTCACATTAAGAACTTGTGCTGGGCCGTGGTTTAGCTCAGTTGGTAGAGTCAATATTCTGAGCTTTTAATGGTCGCTCCGGAGTCGTGAGTTTGAATCTGGCTCATGAGAGATTGCCAATCGTCATTCCCTTCTCTTCACCCTGATCTATACTGTCCTGTCAAAAGCTGAAAATGGCCAAAAATATATATTTTTATACTATTTACTGAAACAGGCAGTATTTTGCCTTACCTCCCTAAAAAGATAAATCTTCTCATACCCTGTGCTGTATCACTCAATAGAAAAGTCCTGTAGGTTTCTGTAGCATATATGTCCAAAACTCCAATAGCCTTAATATAACCTAATACATACAACAGTACTGCGGTAATAGCTGCAACAGACATGCATTGGTAACATGATCTCCATTGCCTGTAGACACTGACACGGGCCATTGACCAAAACGTCCCTAAATTGAGAATATGTGAATCAGTTTAGTCTGTTTATGTAGCCACTCCTTACCCCAACATCCACTCTGCACCTTTTGATCTCGAGCTAGACCCTGGTTTCAACTTTCTCTGGTAAATTGCTCCCAATCACTGAAATGACATCCCCATTTTAGCGAGCGCATGCTTCTGTGGCTCTTCATCTCCTGACGTCACCTCACAGAGCGGGCCGCAGAGTCACTTCTCATTAAAGCCAATACAGTCTGACTGCGCCTGGGTTTTCGTCATTTAGAGGAAGTCGAATGGAAACACAGCTGTTTTTGGTGTGTGTGCGTGTGTGTTTGTGTGTGTGCGCGTGTGTGTGCGCGTGTGTGTGCGTGTGTACGCATGCATGCATGTGTGTGTGTGCGTGCATGCGTGTATGCGTGCATCGTTTGTGTTCGTGTAAACATGGCTGTCGATTGCAAAGTGAGGAAGAAAATAGAAAACGCTCAAAATGGTGCCGAAACCTTGGCTCAAAAGTGTGGTCCATTAGTTAAAGGGTAAATGCTCTACTCATTGACCCCTTGCATATGGAGGTTTGCCTTGTCCCTAGACCAAGACCTAGACTCAAGCTGGGAAACATTTATTCATAGTTCAGGGGTAAATGCTTGAGGGTAAACTATTCAATACATTTATTCTTTTACTGACCTCTGGTGGCTGTAGATAGTATTTTTGACCGTATTTGTTTGTGGTTAAAACCAAGATTCAAGACTAGTTCAGGGGTAAATGCTTTAATGAAAATGCTGTTCCGATGTGTGCGTGGAGTGCGTAAGTGTGGTTGAACAAAAGCTTAATTTTCTTTGGCTACGGCTAGTGAGATGGGACAAAGTTCATTCTTAGAAGCTGCTCTCTGTCAGTTAGTACCACAGATGTTGGTTATTTTTGGATCAGGATTATGGCAGTAACTGGAATTGGTTGTGAACGTGTGATTGATTTTAAACAATCTTCATCTCGGGGCCTTTTCTTTATTACTCTTCTGGCACCTGCGATGTTTTTCAGAATCCCGTCTCCATTTTCTGTGTAGTTTTTCAGCGTTTTTGGAAATGTAAACAGGTCTAAAATACATCCAGATGTTAGCAGCTGTGCTCCGCCACCACAGACATTGGCCAGGGCTGCTGCTCAAAGACTGCTCTCTCTCAGACAGACAGTGATTGCATGGATGTGTCACATAGAACTGGCAGCAATGATAAGGGAAACAACAGCCGTATCTTGCAATGGCCAAACTTTACATCCTTTACTGGACCTGAACTCTTCTAGTTCAGGGGTAAATGTTCTATCATTTGTGTCCCTATCCAATATTACAGAATCAGTGTCACAAAACTGGCAGCAATGGAGGCTATTAAAAATATGGAAAATTAGGAAGAAATTAATGTAAAGGTACAATTAATACTATTTATACTAGTTTAGATACTACTACCAATACTGCAATATTGCTGCTATTCAAACTTTGGTTTCGAAGCTGACTACAAATCAGACGTTCAACCCACTTTTTCGCTGAGGTAAAAAATACGACTGAAGACTTAGTTTTTTGATTATTCAATTGTTAACTAAAATTATGGCAATAACAGCAGAATATGGTAAAAAATGTTCTTTCTCCATAATTTGAATATGAGATGCATAGGATCGCAGATTTAAGGAATGCATAAATAATATTCAAAACTTTTGAAATCACTGCACAATACAAAACAGTTAATTCCTGAGGCCATTCTGCAGTTATTTATTATATGCTTAGCTTTCAGTTCAGTCATAATGATCTTAACCTGCATTTTATTGTAACATTTCTACTCTTCCACCGCCTCCAGTTGTGATTGCGAACATAAAGAAAAATCATTTAAATTTCAAATCGTGTTTGATCTAAAACAATAGTTGCATTTGCCGCATGTTGTTTTAATTGGAGCAAATGGCTTACAAGATAAACACAGCACTGTTATGAAGCGCACACTCGGGGGCCTCCTTTTTTCAGATTCTCTTTAAAAATTCCACCCGAAAAATGTATATACAGCATGCAACCCTAATCACACATCCGCATTGTAATGTGAAAAACATTATTTAACATCTGAGCCTCAACCAAAGACCCCGCTGTATTTTAATCTCTTGTATGTCCTAATCCACTTGAAATAAATAATAATTCTTCCAACCCCCCCCCCCCCCAATCCGTTTTGAATGGTTGAAATTGCATTAAGAGTGCCAATGCGTAGGCAATGTTAAATGGTCAAATGAATGCAGGGGTGAATCCCGACCTATTAAGTAGTTTCCTTATTATTTCTGAAAGTGGAGCGTGATAATTACTTTGGGTGAAATCCTATGGCCGTGCGACGCCTCTCAGTAGTTGGGTTAAATTAATTTCTTCCGTCACCTTGAGCATACGTTCCCGTTAATAGGTTTAATTTATTTCACAGTGATTATCTTTTCTTAAAAAAGCACTCGATGGCAATGCACACATTCACAAGAAATCCACTTGAGCTGATGTCCATACCGATGAATGGGGGCATTGATACAGTAGATATCAGGGCTGGGCCATTTTAGAAAGGCATACAATATGTAATAACTATTTTATATGGTGGTATAATATGGTCACCACTTTAATATAAGTGGAGTGAATTGAAAATATATGACTTTCTGACCATGATGGCAAGTAAAAAAAAAAAAACAAAAGAAGCTATTCAAATCATTTAAGTGTATTTCTGAAATATGATACATTTTAATAAATTTTCTGGGACTCACTTTAATTAGAGTTAAATTGGTATTCTTTTGATTACTAACTAAAGATGGCTATGGTTTTGGTATGTAGTATGAAGCCAAAATTCTGTCAAGTTTGTTAACATTTTTTATTATATTTTTTATTTTACCACAATTTTTGAGATTGTGCACCCGTTGTATGTGGTAGTATTTTTTAGGTGAAAAAGGCCAAAGAGGATCCACATAGGAACAAAGGATTTCCAATTAACACCATTCTTCGAATAGCCCCCCAAAAATCCCCTTAAAAATCCAATGCAGTGTTTACTAATTCGCAAATCTTGGGTCACATTTACTGACTGATGTCACACTAGACAGATGTGTCTCAGTATAAATGGTCTTAGGTAAATAGGTGAGGCTTTGTAGCTCTGTCTTTTTGGCCTGAGTGAAACGTCAGCAAAGCCTCTATTAAAGCAGCATGTGTCCCAGACGCACACACACAAAGGAACAGAGAGGGCCCGCTGCAAAAACTGAACTTTTAACCCCAGAAAGGCATTAGGGTTAAACATAATAAATTAATGGGACTTTTTTTTAATTGAGGAAATAGTCAATTGCAATACACATCATGTATGTAAGAATCAAGACCTAGAACGTAATCTAGACTTTGTTGTGAAGGATTTAGCAGCTATACCAACTTTGGCCAATCAGACACATTCAGGTCTTCTCCTATTGGCTGCTGATCTACATGGCTAGTCAAAATTAATTTAATGCCTGGGTATAAAACAGAAAAAGTATTTATTTCAGAGTTGCCCATAACTACCTTAAAAAAATCAAATAGCCTAACCTCTGAATACAGTTTGACTGACGTTCAACCAACAAAAAACCAACCACCAATCAAAGTGGAGCATTGCAGAAAGCCCGCCCCATTTTTTTGAAGAAAACTTTTGATTGAACTTTTGAATTGTTAGAATCATTACTGAAGGGAAACAGCTTGAATGGGGGAAGTTCTAAGGCCACTTTTGCAAAGAAAGTGAGTAGGCCTGGATAAGCAGGCTAAATACATTTTCTTATTTAGTTTTGGTTATTCAAATATTAACATTCAGGCTGCTATGCTGTTGAAAGAAAGAGTTTTAAATAATGCAATTTTCAAACTTAAAGGCCCCTATTTGCGTTCTGTGTACTCCAAATTGAGAAACATATCAGTGTGACCCATATTAAGATGTCATCTTTCTCTGTGACCGGCGCTAATACGAATTAGCCACAGGTTATTTCCATTGCTTTTCAATATGGACTCCATGCCCCCATTTCAATTAGATATACCCGCCCATAGCTACATCTTTTAATATGCTGTGATAGTCATCAGGTAGATTTTTACACTGATTTCCTTATAGTCGCACACAAACAAGGCGGCCCACACGGAGGGAAAGAAAAGAGACTGGCATATTCGCTTTAAAAAAAACACTACTGTCATGCGTTGATTCCTATCTGGACAAGTCAAACGGCGATAAAGTCACTCCACAACTCGAGCAAATCGATAGAAGTAATTTATTTACCTCACCAGCCAATTTCTGCACTGTCTTATGGGAGAAGGAGAGAGAGACAGAGGAAGACTTGGCAAGCGTGTGTGTGAGTGGTGTGCAAATTAATCTACCAGTGCCCGAGATCCGGCGGCCATCTTGGGAGTCCATAAAAACGACTATAGAAGGAGGTTAAAGACACACTTTTCAAGGCAAAGGTCCAACGGCACAGAAAACCACAGAAAGAGTTGAGAGGGAAGAGAACGAGGACGTCATAGCTTTAGCTGGGACCATTACTGCAGATGGGCTCTCCCCAAACGCCACTAAAAAGATGAAAAAGAAATCCTTAAGACTTCTCGTTCTGAGGGAAATGGACTCACTCTGAAACATAAACCTTCCACTTTCCTCCATGAGAATATAGGGCATCTTTTAAAACACTTTTTATACTCAAGTTATTTTCCAGAGAGGGTAACTTTGAGGAATTAGGGGCATTTGTGGTGATGGTTAGAGCAGTGGTTCTCAAACTGTGGTTCAGGGAACTATCAGTGGCTGTCTCATTTAGTTCTATTTTCTATGTGTTTCTACATTTTCATTTATACTATACCATTATACCAGGATACCCCCAAAGACCAAAAATAAGAACCAGTTTTGTCAAATAATTAATTAAATGATTAAAAAATAAAAATAAATAGTTAAAAAGTTGCAATTGACTATGGACCCATAAGAAAATCCGAGACGACTCCACATCAAGATACTTCAAAATATAAAGTTAATTCAATGAAAATAAACAATCATTTATTTCATCATCACAATACATCTGCCATAAAGACAGCTCTTTTAAAAGTGACTGCAAATGATTGGTTTTACTGGCGTTGTAAAGTACACCACAAATCCATGCATCAAACACTACATCAATACATTCACTCTCTCTTCTGACCTGGTGTAAAGAGCTCTTAACAGTACCTCAATGAAATAAAAGGCACTTCACTGAGACTGGGCGATCGATCTCAGTACCTGCATGTAGTCACACTCATCCCTCCTCCTCACAACCTCATGAATATTCAAACACGGTGTGATTTATGCATCCTTGCCAGGGGGGGGTGGGGGGTGGGGGCACGGGCCTATCTGAGAACCAGCCCACAGGTCAACTCATTGGTAATTCAGGTGTCTATTTATGGACATTAGAGTGTTGTGGTGGATGTTTGTAACTGTAAAGCTAGCAGGTATTTTCAACATTCAGACATTGTTTTGAGTTTCTGTATGAGGTGGTTGTGTATACTGAATGCTGTTAACTAGCTTCACTAATCTATCATCTCTAATAATGATAATAATTCAAGAAGCAATAAACATCTGAGTCTGTTATATATATTCACAACACTCACAAATACAGCGGTGGTGGTAAACTATCTCTGTAGCCACAGTTGCCCTGCGGTAGACTGACAGAGACATGGCAGCCATACCATGCCTACAGCCTCTTTAACCACCTGTATAAATAGAAAATGTGTCTTGCCCAAAAACATAACATGAGGTCCCAGGAAACCAGGTGGGAATTGCACCACTGACCATGTATACGAAATGCTGACAGTTAACTTCTACAGGCTATGTTCTATGTAGACCTTCTCAAGTCAGGAACTGCTGTAGCCAAAGCAAAATTTATGAAGAAAAACTATATTCAACCTCATATTACCCAGTTTTGAGTCCTGACCTACCCGTTGACCATCACTGGTTTAGGCTTATCTAGCTCATTTTTACCAAGACGAGTGATCCAAATTGGCTGAACTTTTCCATTCATACTTCACAGTCTATGGCGGGTCAAAAACAACAGGCCTCCTCGTGGGCTCTTTGGCAGGCCAAACCGGGGTCTAGAAGGGAGGGGGGTGGGGGGTCTTTGAGGGAGGGGGCCATGCAGCTGCCTCTTTAGCCCAATCTGTTGTTTAGATCCGAGGGTGGAGCAACACGTCCACAAAGGATAACACTCACTTAGTCACGCTTTAGTTAAAGAGACTCTGCACCATTTTCACTTGAATTTGAGGGAAACTGGTTAATGGCCATAACACATAATGTAGTAGTCATCGGCATTATCATCAGGGATTTTTTTCTAGAATTAGACATTCAGCAAGAGTGGTTCCATTTGCTGTATATTTCTACTTGTGACCCCCATCTTGAGCACAAAGTTAGTAGTAGTGCCAATATTGATTATATTGGCACTACTACTACTACTACTACTACTACTACTACTACTACTACTACTACTACTACTACTACTACTACTACTGCTGCTGCTACTACTACTACTACTACTACTACTACTACTACTACTACAACAAGCCACACAGCTACCCTGGGGCACGCTGACAGAGGTGTGGCTGCCAGTCTGCACTT
>JAVQKC010144248.1:0-14406 GCA_036025475.1 Philypnodon macrostomus | reverse complement strand
TACCTCCCGCGGGTGGTGGGTCCACGGAAGGGCCTGACAGCGTGTGCTCGGGCGGGGACTCGAACCACCGACCCTCCGGTTGAAGGGCGAGCATCCACCCACTGCGCCACCGCTGCGGCGGTTTTTCTTGTTATTGCTTATAAATGTGTCCCAGAACATACCCATTATTACAATTATGCTAAAGAACAAAATATCCTGACTAAAGAGTAAGCCAGTGTTAGTTTATTTCATTATTTTAGTTACAATAAATATAGAACCTTTTTCAGTGGACATGAACTTCGGCTTCCCTCAGGGCTGCATTGTTGGACCATTGTAGTTTTCCCATTCTAGTAAAGCTGGAAAAGAGTGCATCATATTGACAGGACCTTTCAGAGTTATACCCTCTGAAAACATGTGTGGTCCACAGAGAACAGTATTCCATAAAACATAGGTTTGATGTCGTCAAATTTTTTTGCAATTCTGCCAAACGACGCTTCCTACAACCCTCTGTTCTCCACATTTTTGATGCACTCTTCATGTGTTTTTTTTTTCTTCTTCTCAATACAGGAAGAGGTCATAGAGGCTTCCCCAACTGCCTCCCTCTAGTCCTGCCTCAGTCAAAAGTCCTCCATACGCCTCCAGCTATTTCTCAAAGCATCAGAGCGGATTTGAATTGATGCCAAAGACAGTCTATCTATGACTAAATTTAGTGCTTAGGCATATTCTTGTTCAGTACGATGCAATATGTTTGAAAATGATTATATGTTGACGTAGTTTAGCTTTAGACGCATTTGAACAAAATTGACTCAAATCTGAAAAGACTAAAACATGGACATCAAGATTTTCAATTCATTTTGCATATTAATTGCTGGGTGTAATATGAGGCCATTTTGATGCAATACTTAAACATCACAAAAGGGCTATTTTTGACTAAAGACTTTTAATCATAACTATTTTATCCCCAAGGAGCCATTTTCTCCACTTTCCCTTGAAGTTAAATGTTTCCCACTGTGCTGAGCTTTTAGGTAGGTCAGAGCGACAGACAAGGGAGGAATACTAAGTCCACTTATATAGTGTAGGCTTTCTGTGTGAAGACTATGTAAATAATATTGTCATGGTTCTTTTTCGATTCAACGCAATGTTTGGAAAATGCAGCCAATTGATCATTTTTATGTATAGACTTTGCAAAAAGATGCAAATTCAAAAGCAGAGATCAGCCTTAGACCCTAGGCAGGACCTTGCTGACTTGACTTTTTCTCCGGCCTACCACTACATCTCCCTCAGGACATGAGCAAGTACTCTGAAAATCCATGCTTATGTTTGTACTATGTCTTTTCCATTCATCTATAATGTATGTATGTTCTAAAGCCTCATTCAAACTTGTGGACTGTGGAGCTAACCTTGTATTGCTGTATTTGACCCTATAAACTGAACATACATTTGTTTATGTGAATTCAATTTTGAATTTGTTCCAGTACTTATATACAGTATGCATTGTATACGTCCCCTGAGATGGTGTTATTGGGAGGAGGCGCTGGAAAAGATCTTGGACACAGATTTACTGGTGGTTACTGGTCACAGGGTTTTTTTTTTTCTATCTACAGACCATCCGATCATATTCAGACCTTGAGCTTGGCACCAGCACTAAGCAATTACAACTGGCCCATTATCACTGCTTGCAGATATACAGCTTAGGCATTATAGATGGAAATAATAGAGCTCCTCTTTGGACATAAGCAACTACTGTTAGCTCCATGGATAGCGCAATAACATGACACTTAAGCGCCTGAGATCCAGTCGGTCCCATGGACAGCTCCCCAACCTTTCTGCAGCACTATTGCAATCTTTTACGAGTCTGTTTCATAGACAGTGAACTTGCTCTGACCATAAAGACAATCTCAAAGCATAATCTACTGTCATACTGACGAGATTTTCGAAGCAAACAACAAAAGAAAAGCCAATTTTCTGACTAAAGAATTTTCATTACTGCAATTTTCTCCATTTTGTCCTGAAGTGAAATGATTGCTCCCCACAGCAAGGAGTGGAAGGCGGGTCAGAGCGTCAGCGCGCGTGTACGGAGGTGGGGGCGTGAGAGCAGAGAGAGATCCGGGCCCCTGCGTCGTCACTTTGCGCTCGGTGAGAGGCGAGCTTGAGCGGAGAGCGAGAGAGCGATACGCGTTCACTGAACTGAGCTTAAGCCGGGCGAAGGAAAGAAGGGATCAAGGAGAGAAGGAAAGGGAGGAATCGGACCACTAATAACCTCCTGATCACCAACATCAGTGTCTCGCAGCTCCGCGCATTCACGCCTACCAAACGCGTTCAGGATGCAATACATTTCTATGGATTTATCGTTTCTGATTCGTGGATTATCTCTCTGCGCGTAAAGGTAGGAACAATTTGAAAACACCCTTGCCCACTTTCCATTCTTGCAAAAGTAATAGGTGCTTGGGAAGTTTCCCAGAAGCGTCACCTGCATTCTTATGTGGAACGCAAAGTGACTTTGAACATGGATGTATACATTTACGCGCAGAGATGCGGTTTGGGTGGTCCATTTAAAAGCCTCTGCGCTCATTTTACGCACAGGCAAGGATGGGAGCTAGAATAATTGTATTTAGCTCAGACGTATAATTGTGCAGATACACGAAGAGCGTTCACTCGGAAAGTTTCAGTTGGCTGCCTCGCGCCTCGGAGTGGGGGATACTACTCCATGTTGTAGAGCCAGACAATATTACTGCTTATAGGTCAAGATACACATTTCTAGTCATATCGTCCTTTGATGTCATTTGCGTGCGTAATTTTGAATCCTTGGCGAGGAGGAGGCAGATGCAGGGGCAGAGAGAGTGCCCCCGTGCGAGAAACAGGGGGAAGAGCGTGGCGCGCGCTGGAAAATGTGGCTAGTAGTGTTTTATTCATCGGTGCTCGGCTCGTGGATTGTGTGTCCGTTTGGTTGGACTTCGAACAGTTTCACAAGAACAACATTTCACTCGCGACATTTGGCCTGCATTGTACAAGAGCTTGCTCAATTCAAATTAAAAGCTACTGCATAATCATGAAGACTTGAGCTACCTCCAGCCCAGCTCTCAATGTCCATCTCTAGGGGATTGTTGCGCACACCAAGTGACCGCTACATCATTAATTATACAATGTTTGCCTTAGACCAGACGATGCTACCTTTGTTCCATGTAATTGAGTACAAAAAATATTCCCCAATGTTCTGAAGCTGTATTGGATATGTGTTGTTATGTAGTGCTGTGCAGAGAATTGCGGTTTATAACCCGGTGAAGATGAACACATGATCACTACTCATGCGTCCAAACTCACGCTCTAGTAACATGCCATTATACTACAGTCCTGCCCTGGTCCAGCTATGATCCCAGAGTATGCCTTTCAATGTTAGCCAACAATAGCCATGCACAATAAAGGAAACAGCAAACTCTTACCCCATACTGTCTGAATGGATTTTCCATAATATACAATTTGAATTTTATGTAGCACCTAACTTAGATACAAATGGGTAATTAGTGACCACTGGCATATAAGGAATCTCATATAGTGGTGTTTCCCGTAGAGAAATTGTAACGTCTGTAACAGGGAAACTACTAGGCCTGTGTGAGACATCATTTGAAAGGCACCTTCTAGTTTCCGGAGATATGCTATGTGTCTGCATCAGATCGTATGGATCTTAATGAGAAATTCATTTGTAGACCCAAAACAAGGGCATCTGTTACACACTTCAGATCCACTGCAGACGTTCCCCGTCCTAATCACAACAACTGTGTACGTTTTTATACAGGGTCAATTTCTCTTTATGTCTATGTACAGTATTTATATGAGAGCACTGCTTTCCATGGATGCCCGTTGTCGCTAATCAGTGACGTACCTAAATCAACGTATGCCACATCTGGACAGTTTTGATATGTCAGCCGTAAAAGCAACCCAAAAGTTGGTACATATCTTTTCTTTGCCCGACTTGGCTCAAATCTGGACAATAATATTCACCTAAGCAGACCAAACCCAATAGTGCAGCCAGGTAAGACTTCCACTTTCTGGAACGGCTGCATGAGATTCTCTGAATTGTAATATGTTTCTTATACAGTCCCTGGGACGTGTTAAGTGTGTATCAAGTGGAATTAGTTGAATTCTTACATCAACTCGGTGTAACTCGCAGTGAAATAGCAACAAAAAGGAGATAATCTTTTACCCCCAGATCTCACAATAACAGCTATTTAAGCATGACCTTAACACAAACCAAGGTCAAGTGTTGAGCTGACCCGGGACATCTTCTTGCCGGCAACAGTAGTTACCAGTGCCGAAACAGCCTTTAATTCAGTCAAATGTAGACTAACCAGCTAATGGGAGTTTTTTTTGAGAGCACATATATGCTAGCATGCAAGGCCAGTGTCATTAAAAGCCTTTATGAAATGCCATTTCTGTCCAAAAAATCTAAATAGCAGTAGCCATACACAACCATAAGACATTAAATGGGCCTCCTTTAAGTATGGGGATTGCGTCCCTCCAGCCCCCCTGTGCATTTACACCTCTGCATGACCCCAGAATCCCCATGTACTCGTACAGGCTCATGAAGCAGGGTACATGCTGCTGTGACTGTTGTCATATGAAATCACTCCTCCAGGCTGAAGCTCTTGACAGACAGCAGAGCAGCAGGGGGACCGAGGGGTCTACAGTGCGTGATGGGGACAGACTATATTACAAAACATGTCAATAAATCTGCACAACTCCAGCCCGACGCTTCAATGCATCATTTATGGCCGGTCAGCGACGTTATCCCATTCAGGTTATCTCATATCCCGTGCTACTTAATAATTCAATATGTGTATTCCGGAAGAAAATATCCAGGCTCATAATTGAATCAAGTTCAAGGGATAGCTATCGACAACACAACAGCATTATTGGCCAACATAACATAACTAAACATAGCTAACATTTGCTTCATTTTTTACCTGTGCATATGCCACAGCTGCACAACAGTACCATGGACAGCGACCTTACAACAAAAACGAATGACCATGCATGATGCTGGTAAAGCCCGCATTAAAATAATCAACTAGCAAAGCTTTTTATTTTTTATTAAAAAGAGTAATTTTTTTAATCTGAATAATCATGCAAGCAAACCTGACCTTATAGGGACTTCCTGTGTTTTACTTTTGCTGTGTATTCTGGTTAGCTGAGTTACAATAGGATTTTCTTTTTGACAAATGTAAAATAAAAAACAAAGAAGATAATAATGAATTCATAATCAGAATAATTCTTCCTGATAATAGAATATGCCGAAGGGTCCTCTTATGACAACGCTGTCAGTGAAATATTTCTCTGTGAAATTGGACCTGTCACCACATTAGCCTTAATTAGCTTAGCCCGGAGTGTAGCTAGCAGGTGCAGTGTTGGCATCCATTTTTATGGACACCTGCTAGTAAAGCATAGTGTCATGTCATTAAGATGATGGATTACGGTTAATATCTATCAAAAATGACACAACTATTTGAGAGAATGTACATGACACCTTACATTAGCATTATTCATGCTATGATTTTTATTTCTATATTTTCTACATCCAAAGAACTGTAACTATTTTTACTTTGACATATACAGTAAGGGTCATATGAGGTCATTTGTTTCACAGCAAAAACTCATTAGTTAAACTTAGTACTTACTGTAGCCCATGCATTGTGTTATACAGTGTTTCATTAAAAAAGACAGAGAATCATACAGACACATTATAGGTGTCACACAAATGGGTCTTTAGGTAAACTCAAAAAGCCCAAGTAACAGTTCTACATTTCTAGTAAAAGTAGCCTATGTTTTGAGCTTGCCAAGTTTGCTAGTGCACACTCTCTTCAGTCCAAAGGTCCTGGGTTTGAGCCAGATCTGAAACAGTACACATGTTTTAGTGAATGCAATGTAATAAAAATAAAAATTGTGAATCACCAACATGTTGTATCCCTAAGAAGTCATTTGCAGTGCAAGACAGTTAGCAAAAGAGCAGTGTTTAGCCTTCCTGTCAAGGACACCTGATGCCTTACCTCATACATACGCACAATAAGTCATGTTAATTGAATTGCAGTCAGGGCCAATTTTCATAAAAGACTGGCCTCTCAGGTTTCTCAGGCACATGGAGCACAAACACACAGCACATATTGAGTTGGCAGGTTGGATTGACACAGCTGTGTTGGTGTTTTTTTTTCAGCACACAGAACCTTTTAACCCCTGCGCTGTCTCAGTGAGTCACTTCTGAGACAAAGACAGCGCTCCTGCCAGGCAAGTCTGCACAGTCAGAGCGGCACACACCGACGACTGGCCAGAACGCAGACAAATGCATTAGCATAGGTATCGGTTACTAGAATTCAATAGCTCGCCTGCTGCAGCGAGATTAACTATTCAGACCAGGTGGTTAAAGGGACTATTGTGTTGCACGGGTCTGTGCCACTGTCATGATTGGACAATGCGTTTGTCTGGTGGGCTGCCTCCTGCCAAAACAATCACAAGGGCAAAAGGGCTGGAGGAGTACACACACATATAAGGTTGCATCATAAATGCACCGAGCAGTCGCCGTTTACTCAAGCAACAGTATTATTACTTCAAAGTAACTGTTACTGACTGATTATTATTATTATTTTCATGTTATTAAACAGGTCAAATTAAGTTATACTATGGCTAGTTCCCAAAACTTTACTCAAGTAAGAGTCATTTATTCATAAAGTTATGGAGTAAGAGTACCACTACCCACTTCTTGCAGCAAGCAAATCTAAATAGAAATTAATGCGGAACAGCTTGAGTGATTTTACGATGTGTCATTTGGGTTAGGTTCTGAAAATCATTTTGTGTATTCACTAAGAGGAAATAAAAATGCTAATCAAGACGAGATTCCAAAAATGAAGTGGTGCCATCCTTACATCTTTTCTGAATAACTGTTTATGATTGTAATCCCCCAAAGACATGCAAATTGTGGCTAGAGTGGTGGCGGGTAATTAGTTATATTTATCAGAATCCCAGCAGGCCCCTACAGATAGCAGCCTAATGTCGGAGGCTAAACACGTGTTTTTGGCTCACCTCGATGGATTTCTGCTCATCTCCGATCAACAACAGCACAGTGCATAATGTTTTTTGTGCCAGGTTTAATGTTCAGCAAAGACTATTAAGTAATGCAACATGTGTAAGGGCATCGACTTCTGAAAGAGAGAGGAAAGTGAATTTGGGCAATTGGTTGAAATGGACCCAATTAAAAGCTCATAAGCTGATACCCACTTTTATTAGCACTGTATTTGTGGGTCACACAGGCAATGTTAATCATGTTTGGTCATATTCTTAAAGGGCTCATTATGCAAACTACAAACTTTTTCAGCTTTCCACCATTCACCGACAAGTTTTTCAGTAATCCTGCGTGCTGAGGCACTGACATTCTCTGCAGCTGAAGAAACCACATTTGGCTTTATTTTTTTTTCTCTAAAAACGATGCTAATCTAAAAGTGCTAATCTAAAAGTGCCAATCTAAAAGTGTTAATATAAAGGTGATAATCTAAAATTGCTAATCTAAAAGTGCTAATCTAAAGGTGATAATCTAAAGGTGATAATCTAAAGGTGATAATCTAAAAGTGCTGATCTAAAAGTGCTAATCTAAAGGTGCTAATCTAAAGGTGATAATATAAAGGTGCTAATCTAAAAGCGCTAATCTAAAGGTGCCAATCTAAAAGTGTTAATATAAAGGTGATAATCTAAAATTGCTAATCTAAAAGTGCTAATCTAAAGGTGATAATCTAAAGGTGACAATCTAAAAGTGCTAATCTAAAAGTGCTAATCTAAAGGTGCTAATCTAAAGGTGCTAATATAAAGGTGCTAATCTAAAAGTGCTAATCTAAAAGTGCTAAACTAAAGGTGCTAATCTAAAATTGATAATCTAAAAGTGCTAATCTAAAAGTGCTAATCTGAAAGGGATAATCTAAAGGTGCTAATCTAAAAGTGCTAATATAAAAGTGCTAATCTTAAGGTGCTAATCTAAAAGTGCTAATATAAAAGTGCTAATCTAAAAGTATTAATCTAAAGGTGCTAATCTAAATGTGCTAATCTAAAGGTGCTAATCTAAAAGTGCTAATCTAAATGTGCTAATCTAAAGGTCCTAATCTAAAGGTTCTAATCTAAAAGTGCTAATCTAAAAGTGCTAATCTAAAAGTGCTAATCTAAAAGTGCTAATCTAAAAGTGCTAATCTAAAGGTGCTAATCTAAAAGTGCTAATCTAAAGGTGCTAATCTAAAGGTGCTAATCTAAAAGTGCTAATCTAAAGGTGTTAATCTAAAAGTGCTAATCTAAAAGTGCTAATCTAAAGGTGCTAATCTAAAAGTGCTAATCTAAAGGTGCTAATATAAAAGTGCTAATCTGAAAGTGCTAATCTAAAAGTGCTAATCTAAAAGTGCTAATCTAACGGTGCTAATCTAAAAGTGCTAATCTAAAGGTGCTAATCTAAAAGTGCTAATCTAAAGGTGCTAATCTAAAAGTGCTAATCTGAAAGTGCTAATATAAAAGTGCTAATCTAAAGGTGCTAATCTAAAAGTGCTAATCTAAAAGTTCTAATCTAAAAGCTCATTTGAAACTGTACTGAACAGTCATGTGTGTATGTATATGTACACGATGGACCATATCACAGCTCTGTTCATGTGCTCCATGGGTATGACAGTGTATTGAATTGCACATGATTGACTGACTGAACCAGATAGGATGTCCTTCCTGCATTGCTTGTAGTTGGTTATTTTACAAGTGGATTATGTCATGGCAACTGACCATTCATTTCTAATTAATTAATGCATGATCCATGTGTCTTCTTTTGCAGTTGGGTCTAACCTGCGTCTGAAGCTGGAGGTCACACCATGGGTCTTGAAAGTGGATCAGCCGTGAAAAGCTTCAATCCCGGAAGTCGTCTTAAGGAGAAATTCCAGGACGTTCTGAATCACTGACAGACTACGCCGAAGGACCTTTACCTGTCCGCAGAGCCCATGTGTAAATTACATATTTTTTCATATAGTCCCGCTTAGGCACGGATAAGAAGATTAAAATCCATTATCAACATTAGATCTGCCTCAAAGATAAAAAACGAAGGATATTGCTTTTCTCCGCTTGACTGCGAAATTATCTATGTGGAATATAAGATAAATTGTGGAACACAGCCATAATCAGATGCTATTATCGCACTGAGGATCTTTCTAACTCTCGTCTGGTACACATTCTACTTAATCTACAATGAATCCCAACGGCTTACCTGGGTATGTCCTTTTACTGTTGAGTACCATGCTGGGCCTTAGCATAGCCATAGAGTTTACTGGCTCAGAAGGTCAATGGGCCCGCTACCTTCGCTGGGACGCTAGCTCCAGAAGCGACCTCACCTTCCAGTTCAAGACATCGCAATCGGAAGGCCTGGTGATCTACTTCGACGATGGCGGTTACTGTGACTTTCTGCTCCTCACGTTAAACCAGGGTAAAATGCAGCTCCAGTACAGCATCGATTGTGCTGAGACCACGATCTCTTCTGACAAAATGGTCAACGACAGCCGCTGGCACTTCGCCGCCATCAACAGGCACAATTTACGGACCGGGCTGGCCATAGACGGTCAAACAATAACACAGGAGGTGCGACCCCAGCGACAGTTCATGAAGATCATCAGTGACCTTTTCATTGGAGGGTTACCAGGGGACATCCGTACATCTGCCATCACCTTGCCCTCTGTCCGTGAGCTACCGCCTTTCAAGGGAATAATCACTGACTTAAGTTATGGAAATAAGCTGCCCAGGCTCATAAATAGTCAGAAAGTGCGCTTGGAGATGATAGGGCTCTGCACAGAGAACCCCTGTGAGAATGGTGGAATCTGCTCCCTGGCAGATGGAGAAACCTACTGTGACTGCTCCAAAACTGGATATGTAGGTCGATACTGCACTGAAGGTAAGAGCGGCTGGCTCCAGAGCTTTCTGAGTCACGTGCTGCATATTGATTGAAATCGCCTTTAAAATTCACAGGTTTTTCTTATGATTTTAAAGACTAATAATTTCTGTCCTTAGGTAAACACAAAAAGTCAACATTACTCATCTGCTTATATAGTACTTTATATAGATAGGGTTTAAAACTATTGAAGGTTTTGGCCACAAAGAAGTACTTAACAACTCTTGAATAGGATAACGTGATGATATGATAGGGAATTTGCATTGGCACTCCATAGAGACTGAAATAGCAAATTCAAGGGCTGTGAATAATATTTGAGCTCTAGTGCTCAGTGCTGGTACACCTGAGTGGTAGTTCGGTGGTGAAGCACCAGCTGACAAAGTCTCTTGAAAAGCACTTTTTATAAACTTAATCCTAGCTAAACGTGGCAGCCATTAGTTGGGAAAGTTCTGTATATTCCATAGGATTAACCAGGGCTGTATTCTCTGCAGGTGAAGGCATAGACTACTCTCAAATTCAGTTGTGTTTAATTTGATGATGATGATGATGATAGCTAATAAATAAGCAGGATAAATAATGGATTTCAAAGACCTACCTTTTAAATCCTTTATTTATCCTGACGTGAGTCATGCCAATCATACAATCAGTCATACAATGTTCAACCTCCTGCGTTTTGTGGGATTTTTAGTTTAATTGAAATTGACAACTGGATGTTTCAGCAAGCCAAATGTTGTTACGTATTCTGAAGTAAAATAGATCCCTGACTGCACTGCACATGGGTATGCTCACAGCAATTAAACAAACTGGTGAGTTGGAATCCAGGAAAGTTATGCAAAATATAATCGTAACTGTGTGGCTAAAACCTTCCTATAGTTTGCTAAATAATAAACTTTATTAACTGTAGAATTATGACAAATCCAATATCCATTTCATAACAGCTTTTTAATTCTGACTGCTACACCTTCTACCACATTTATTACACTCTTAAATGCACATTGATTGCAGTAGCTTTAGCATTGTAAAAACAGCAGTATACCATATATTTCAGTTTTAACCGCTTAGAAGCTTAGGAAAGGAATGTTTCCTCCAGAGGTTGTTACTTTAACAGGTTCTTTTCGAAAGTCTTCAAATTTCATGTGGGAGTTAAATTGGAGGTGATGTGCTCAGCGTTTTCTTTTTTGCCTTCACAGTTATTACTTTTGATGAAGAAGAAGCTCTGGATGCCGTATTAGCTGATGTGACTAAAAATTACAGTTCTCTTTTCCCAGTTTTTTAAAAAGTATTCTTGCTGAAACAACCTCAAGGTACACAGTGTTTGTATGAGAAAAAACTCTATCTACTTCTATCCTCTACTTCCGAGCCAAGGTCATCTCTTCTTTTGGGGCGGGGTAATGAGATTCAACACTTTGACAATCTTCTCGCATATTCGGTCTCAACACCTATTACATATATGAGCTTACAGGGCTACAGTAGTTCAGCTTCTACTGAAAAATACTTTGATTTATATTAGATTTTTTTCTTTACTGTACAGTGAAGTGCTCTCCATGTTTATATAGACCTGCTTCTGATCCCGTTTGTAGTATTGAGATCTGTGTTTGCTGGTGCTAAGAATATCTTGCATCACCAGTATTAGACCTCTTGGTGTTTATATTTAGACGCTTTTCACAAATATTGCTTCAAAATCTTTTCTTTTTATTTTCTATATGTAATTGTAGAGATACTTTTGAGTGTGGACAGACCCATGTCGACTTTTCTCCACCGCTGACCTAGTTTTGGGTAATCAGACTGACGTGGTTGAAGGATGACTCTATTTTGGCCCCATGCCCCCCTCCCTCTACACCCACTCAACAGAGGAATGCTCACTGAATACTACTGCATCGGCTACTAGCTTGGTTGCTAAAATAATACATTGCATTTATTATGTGTGCTAAAGGGGATGATATTTTGATAACATATTGACCTATCTCCTATAACAGGTATTGTTTGTGGACACCACGCTAAGCTAAAAGAGGTTTACCGGCTCCTAATTGGGCCAGTGTTAACAAGGGGATCATTTTAACCACCACAAAGGCTTCCAAATCTGCTGTTTGGGCAAGGCTGAATCACAACTAGAAGATAGTTCCATGTGTTTAGTTTGATATGTTTACACTGACAATACCATCTGCTCAAATTGACAGAATTTGATGTTTTTTTATTGCTATCTCAGACAGTCCGTGCGTGAAAGCAATTCTCATTTGATAATATATAGCCTACAATTCAGAGTGGTTAGCTAAACTTACATTGATCAGTTTCCCAGCAGCAGACTTACACTTTGTTATGGGTCACACTTTATTTTACATAGCCCTTAACTACATTGTATCTACCTCATTAAGTACAATGCAATACACTGTAATAAGGTTAGGGTTAGGTACAAAGTAGTTACCTGTTATTACAGTTTGTTACACAGTGTTGAAGCTTTGGGATTTTATAATCTAGCTCTCACTGGCCTCAATGACAGTATTTTTGAGCATCTTGGCCATTGGTCCTGTCTGTTTCTTTAACATAGGCCACCATGCATCTACAGAACATCACACCATCAAATTAGCCAAATACTGAACAGCTCTATGTGCATGCAAGCCCTGGCCTATGGCACTCTTCAGGACAACGTGCTGGTTCAAATCGCTCAAGCGGACCGTCTGGATTTGCCTCTATTTGCTCTATGCTATTTACTCATCACCTCCTCTTTCAAGCGGTCGATGAAGAGGAGGGAAGTAGGAAGTGGTCCATTTATTTTAGTGCACTGAGACATCAACATGTTAAAAGAACAACAATCTTTAACCCTGCAAAAACGCATTAAGACAGTCACAGCTTTTCCTCGACACATCTTAGCCTCAATGGAAAGCATGTGACGCATATATCTTTATGTGTCCCAGGAGGTCAGCTATTGGCCTGGAGCCACCCCTTTTGTATGCTGTTCTTATACACACAGTGATGGGTGGTCACCATTGTACTCAAGTAAAAGTAATATACAGCTCAAATATTTAATGGTTTCAATATAAAATAACATTTGAGTTAACCTGGATTTTATGTCAAAATAACAATAACAAAATGTATGGTGCATGAAAACTCTTTATACTCACCTTACCCAGCTCTGCATATATGTCTATTTTAGTGCACCTATTCTATTATCTATTATGGCCTATTATTCCAGGCCATAAAATACTATGACTGGGAGGAGCCATGGTAGCTCCCCAGTAGATGGAAACGCTCATCCTGACTTCCCATTAAACTGATGTGGCTGATTGTTGATTATGCCACTGAGTCAAGAAACCAATAATTACCAGGATAATGAGAACAGAGATGGCTAATTTGGCCCTGCACAAATACCTCAGTCAATACACAATGCCTGCCGGCCCACTATAGGGCAAGATATAATCATTCTAAGTATTAATTATGGCCCTGGGCAAGACACTAAACCCACATTGTCTATGAATGAATGAATGAATGAATGTGGTGGTGGTTGGAGGGGCTGTAGGTGCAGACTGGCAGCCACCCCGTCTGTCAGTGTGCCCCAGGGCAGCTGTGGCTACACAAGTAGCTTACCACCACCGGGTGTGACTGTGGAGTGAATGAATAATGTAAAGCATCTTTGAGTCTTGAGAAAAGTGCTGTATAAAACTAATGCATTATTATTATTATATCGTGACACCCAAAAATAACTCATCTATACTTCATTCCCTCCACATTTACTGTAGTGCCCTGTGGCAGACTGATAGAGATGTGGCAGCAATATTGTGCCTCCAGCCTCTCTAACCAAACACTTCAGTAACACATACATTTATACACAAGAGATATGGGTGAAGTGTCTTGCTCAAAGGTACAGTGGTTGAAGCGGGAATAGAACTGCAAACCCAAGAATATGTGAGAAACTGCTTTAGCACAGCTGTCTGAGATAGCACATTGTTGACTACACTTTTACAACAATGTATATTTAAATGTTACATTGTATTTTCTCCTGCATTTGTCCAGCCATTACGTGCACACAACAAAAAGAAGTGCACGTAACAACACAAGTACAATGCGGTGCAACCAGGCCCCGGAGCTGCTCGTTAAAACGGCAGATGGCTGACTGACTGAGAGGACTGGGCCTCGGTAGAGCTTTGCCAGCCTTATTCCTAATGGTAGCCTGCTAGCCCACTGGCCTAGAAGCAAAGTACAGAATGGATTTGTGAAGACTAAAAAAAAGCCCCAGAATGTTTTTGAAAGGGAATAAAAATGACCCAAACTGCTTAACTGTTTGAATATTAGATCGTTGGAAAGCTCGGGCAGCCTGGTGTTTAAAATGATCTGGGGTAAAATGGTTTTGAAGATTTGAACAGATTATTTGCATCTGTAATTATATCGGCGAAAACAGCGTGTCGCCGATATTATGGAATCACGTCGGTGCGCGTCCGCGTCCGCGTCCGCGTCCGCGTCCGCAGATCCTAGCTGTGAACGCGATAACTCAA
>JAVQKC010144238.1:0-15542 GCA_036025475.1 Philypnodon macrostomus | reverse complement strand
CTCAGGTTGCATCAGGTTTCCTAATCCAGACAACTCAAACTTAACAGTTTATCTTAAGCCTTTGATGAACTAACACTTAAATGACTGTTAGGGCCAGATTTGTCCCTCTGGGCGTGTAGTCCTGTAACCCCCACAGGCCTGTTTGTCTGGTTGTCCCATCAGCTCCCTGCAGCCTGGGAGCCCACAGTGGAACACTCCCCTCTATAGTGGACACCACATCCAAGAATGTCACAAACTGCTGGTAAAATGGTTAGCATGCTTTCAGAACTACCAAGGCTCCTCTGTCATGGGAAACGTCTGTACACCATGTACTGGCCTTTGTGTGTGAACAGCTTTTATGATGGTGAAACACAATGCAGGTTTTCATCTGCTGTATGCAGTATGGCCGTGCACAGACAGGCTCTGTTCAGCAGATTGTTTCCACTGCTTCTCTATAGCTTCTATAGTAATAGTATAGTGCTGTCTGTATGAGGGCAGCACACACCAGTGTTAGGAGCTGTGTGTTTATTCTCAGTCCTGGGACACTGCAGCTCACTGTCTTCAGTTAAAGGCTGGACTATGATTGTACACATCTCAATTTTGACAGCAAGGCACTTTGCATATATGCAGGACATGTGAAGACTCTCACTCCCATGTTGGAATTCCCTGTGCTACTTCTGACTCCTGCTTTTGGCATTTGTGATCCTCCTGAACAGGTCCATGGGAATGTGTGCATGATGACACATGGTTTAGATTGGCTTTAACCAAGTATCTGTCCATAGTACTGCTGCAATATAAGTGCTTGTTTTATTGTTGCTTGGCGTGTCTAGCCTCGCCACTCATGTCCGGTCAGTCCAGAGGGTTTCGAGCTGGGGGCAGGCAGCAGCGGCCGGACCTGAGGAGAAACCTGAGAGAGATTCCAGGGGCCATGGATACTCCTGGAGGGATTTGGTGCAAAGAATCTGTAATCTGCACTTCAAACACACTCTTAAATCAGTCCCAGGCCGCCAACCCAGGAGTGCCCTAACTTATGTTGCTGGGGCCCCTGCTGGTTCGGCGATACCTTTTCTTTTTACAACCCCGCACACACACAGACACGCACAGCACAGGTCTGGCAGTTTTTATAGCTCTCCTCCGACTGACCCCGCGCTGTCTCTGTTTTTATGTTTTTTACCAGTGTCTTTCTGAATGACTCTAAGCTAAGTCAGTTTGAATAGCAAAAAAGAGAAGACGCTGCTTTACTTGGGCCCTTAAAGAAGCAGATTTGGAGGGCCTGCACAGGCATCCATCCCATTGTAGGACGAGTGGTGTGAGTGGTCGCATTGGAGGGGCCAGTGGAGGCTCTTGAGTAAACACACAGACCATTTAAGTGTTATGTGAATAAAAGCTCACATCATTAGCGGAGGGGGTGTGAATGGACCTTAATTATATCCCCAGTGTGTAAAGGTGTGCGCAGGGAGGTTAGGGACACAAGGCCACCAGGGTGCACCGGCCCCCGCCCCGTCTCAGAGGGTGCATCGGCTCATTAAGGACATCTCCACTAACATTAAGGGCACCAATTAAGAAGCATGAGGAGGGGGTGCGGGCTCATTTGGATAGAAACACTTCACTGGATTCCTGAGACAGCAGATTTCACACAATGAGCTACAATCTTTTCACAGATAATTAGTGGAGAACTGCACTTAAGAAATAACTTCAGTTTAAACGTTAAGCCATTAAGTAGTTTGTTTGTGAAGAAAATGCTGTTGAGCTTGCAGTAATTTGTATATCCTGTAGTTAAAAGGCCCCTAATATGCTAGCTCACGGACTGGAATAGTATTTAGTTTTATTCATGCATGTTTGAGTAATCCTTTAGCTAAAAATACTTTCACCTTTTTAGCATGTCGGTGGTGAAGACTAGGACACTTTGCTACTACTTTCCATTGTTTGCATTGGCTGTGGCAGTGAATGGGTGCAGCCAACGGGCGAAAAAAGGGCCTTAAAGGGACACGCACTGAGCTTTTTCAACAACCATTGCATGTATAGTAACCCCACCTTGCTACTACTTCCCATTGTTTGCACTGTTGTAGTGAAGTGCAGGGGGAAAGATTGCCTTAATTAGACATGCACCCCACCAAATCTGAACCTTTTTAGCAGATAGAGGGAAATGTTTTTCAATAAATATAGCATGTTAAAAGTAAAACGCGAATCTAGTGCAATTCAACAACATTGTAAACTGGTGGAGGCTGGCCCGCTGGTGGTGTTGAAGATATTACATGGTAAAGACGTCAGGGCTGAAGTAGTGAGATAGAGCCGAGATTGGGAGAGCGAGACAGATGGAGAGGGTGATTGGTCATCGAAGAGCCTTAGGACAGCTGTTCTTTGATATATTAGTGGACACAATGACATAAAGCCAGCCCGCAGTCACACAAAATAGGGACCCTGTTTTTCTAAAAGGGGAGGGGGGCAGCTGCCATTTGTGGACGTGCATTAGAGGGATGAGGAGGGGTTTTTGTGGGGGAGTTGTTTCTAAAATTACGAGCATGAAGTGACGCATCCAGCAATTATTCCCCAGGCTTTCTAGTTTTCTTTTTTTTGGGAAAGGGGCTGTAAAGTGAACGAAGCTCATATGGGATGTTTTGCTGCACTATAATTAGCAATTCTAAACGTGTTTGCCAATTAATCAATGTTGAGCAAATGCCATCATCAAGTAGTTTGGCCACTGCAGCAAAATACAGACACTCTACAGAATGAACTCATTGAATTACATCTGTTTATTCAATTTAAGGCACAGTGATATGTCTATTGTGAAAGTTGTTTTATAAATTATTCTCCAGTGTTATGGTAGTTTGGACTGCATTTTCCCATGTACTTTCTTGACCATGTCTTATTGGTCAAGGGCAGTCTGATGGTTATGCTCTTGCTATCTCGTTCCTTCCCTCTAGTAAAACAGAATTTGCTGCAAACAGTGACAAAAGCTAGCTTGACAGTGCGGGCCCGAGACTATCCCGAGGGGGAATAAAACAAAAAAATAGTGAGTCAAACTGTCACTCTGATGCATGGAGGAACTGCAGATCGCTCTATCCATAGACTTTACACAGAGGACATCCCTCAAAGCCAGTGCAGGACAGGGCTACTTCCTCTGGGACAGGGCATTTGAAAAGCGCTGCGTCTGCTTGTGCTCGGGGCAGCAGGTGTGAAAACTCCCGCACTCTTTCTGTTATTATGTCTTTTTAGGCCGTGAAAGGAGAGGGCAGATGAGCCAAAAGAGCCACCGGGAGAGCAGAGTGTGCCATTTTGTGTCTGTTGATTGATAGTAGGCTCTCTGACAGAAGCATAGATTTAGAATAATGTTATGAACCAATTATGCACGGGCTGATGAGTTATGATGCCCGTTGTTTGGCGTAAGGCTAGCAATATCATGGTCTTAAAATGACACTTCTGCCACTTTTCATCATTAGCTGTCTCTGTACACAATATTTTTTATTTCTAAATTGATAACCACAGCACAGTATTATTCTTTGGATCTTGAGATATTGTCATAGTATAAGTCACAGGAAACACTAAACAATCTGTGTTTTAGTAGGAAAACTTGTCAATATAATATATAATATAATGTATAATAATAATAATAATACTAATTCAAAATATCCTGTTTTTATGTTGCCAAAAACACCCTTTAACTTAAACACTGTACACCTTAACTTAAAAATGTGACTGTATGTTGGAATACATGGAGACATAAACAGACTAAGACAATAAAGATTCAAAATATAGGTATCATTCTCATGTGTTGTTCTTCTATGTCATTTTGAGACCCTTTCTAAACAATATAAGCAATAGCCCAGTCAAATAAATGTACTCTCCTATATGTACTCTGAATACATCATTGTGTGCATTGTGCTGTTGCTGATTTAATGTGTATTTCAGACCTGAGTGAGAGAGAGAGAGAGAGAGAGAGTGAGAGAGAGAGAGAGAGAGAGAGAGAGAGAGAGAGAGATAGAGAGAGAGATAGAGAGAGAGAGAGAGAGAGAGAGAGAGAGAGAGAGAGGTCCACAGACAATTTTCCACTGTCTCCACCTGCCACTGTGTGAAATGTAGCCGGCCTCTGGATTGGTGTTTTTATGACAGACCAGGTAGTATGCAGCCGAGTGAGAACGTCCTGCGTGATATTAGAGCCATAAATCACAGTGAACTTGAGAACAGAGGACTTTAGGGGCTCCAGGACGAGATGACAAATCAAGATAACCAACTTATAAATAACAGAAGTTCACATGTTTTTTCCTTTGGTGTGTACAAGAAAGCTGTTTTGAAAGACTTCTGAGAAAAAGGTGCAGTTTTTTTTAGATGGAACAGATTTAGACGCTTTACATATGTCTATTCTAGGAAGCATAAGGTTCTTCCAGTATCACATTATTTGATTGTGCCGTCTGGATGCGGTCATTAGAACATCAAGTTTGTTTTTGTATGTCAGCACAAAGATAGGGTGCCCTTCTCCCCCCCCTCTTTGAAATGTATTTTGTTTTTAGATCTTTAGAAGGTCAGCACCTCAGCATACAGGGTCAATCAAACATGCATGAATGAAACTAATTCCAACTCATATTTCAATGTTTTATTCCCGAATGTGAAATTTTGTGTAACTTGTGTGTCTAGTCAAATCAAAACGTCCAAATAATTACCTAAAAGTAAAAAAAAAAAAACAAAGCAATTTGAACAAAAATCCAAAATATTCAACAATGAGCTGACTATAATTCTGAAATGTCTGTATAAATATTTCCGAACAACAACTCAAGTATAAGCCATAATGTACACTGTAGTGGAGCGTTCACATTTCAGTGTTTTATTCTTAAAAGTGCTTGGTGTGTGAATTGTTGTGTAAATTGAATTCCTGACAAACTGACACAGCGACTACTACTAGAGCCACATTCTTTGATGAATTATATGCTGCCAAACTGGTTGTTTTCCAGGACAAAAGATGACTGGATTTGAAGGGCTATAGTAAGGTGGGTTTTGAAAGTATGTGATGTACAAGAGTGCGTGGTGGAGGTGTTGCTAGTTTAGTTCTAGTAGCGGGTGGGTGATGGGGGTCGAGCTCAAAGCTGAATAGAGCTCTGATTGGATTGATCCACAGCTCTCTTGTTTACAAGCGTCCCACTTCACAATCTGCCCAATTTAATAGCCACAGCGTCCCAGAAGGCTTGTTGCATCCGTGTCCATTTTGTTCCACAGGCCAGGGGGAAAAAAAACTAAAGTGCCGGGAAGGGAGAAGGGCGAGAGCGGCCTCATGGGAGCAGTGTAGCCCTCTCCGTCTCTGGGCGTCCTGCCAGGATAACCTGACCAATGATAGCCCTTTTATAGGAAACCACAACACAGTCTAGAGTACCCAGTCTACTGATTTTACGGGCCACCGGCTTCTTGAGTTTCAATGACATGGAATTTAAACAGAGCTAAGACAGCAAATTAAGTTCTTTATTGGCCAAAAACCCCCACAAATAAAATAAATTAAGGTGTGAGAAATACAACTTTCCAACAATGTACAGAGGTGCATAGAATCGTCAAAAAGTTTACTTTCAAACTTTTCTAAATGGTACAGTTTATTCAAAAGGTTTCTTAATAATAACTGTTCACACTCACACGCAAAAGTATATATATATAGTTTTAATTAAACTATGCTTCAAAACCTGACTAATGATAGGCCTTTTATAGGAAACCACAACACTAGAGTAGACAGTCTACAGCCTTTACAGGCCTCTAGCTTCTTGAGTTTCAATGACATGAAATTTAAACTGTGTAAAGACAGCAAATGGGTGTCTGTTATCGTCAAAAAGGCCAATTGTGAACACTAAACGATTCCCCAGACCAGTGATTTAGAGACAACATTTTGTAGACCTAAATCCTATGTTATATTAACAATAAATAACACACTAGGCCTAAACCAGAGCTAAACCAGGTCCAAGCAGTGGTCCACACTTCAAATCCACACACGCAAAAGCAGCTGGACGGGACCAAATATATTTCTAATCTAGAAACTTCATAAGACTCCTGAATACCATTTTATTTAACATCTAATCTAAACCATTAGCACTTCCCATGAGCGATAGTTGTTCCATTGTCATTTCAGGACCCCCCTCAAACAAAGTAAATTTGGTTTGTGCTTCTGCTGGAGAGAGTACCCTGCCGATGTCTTCATCATGCACTCTTCTTCCTCAATGGGATGCAGCTCACACAGTTCCCTCTATAAATCCCTGACTGACACAAAAGCTGTCGGTGGACTGCTGCCGAATAGATTAATAAGATTTCCATAATTAGACAGGCCCTTGACAATAGGATCCTTCAAGTCTTTGTCTCAGGGCCAACTGGATTGTCCGAGAAGTGCGCGTCTGCTGGCCGGCCTGGGACCACAATGGCTGCGCAGACAGTAAGGCGGTCAGTGCACGAACATCTGTCTCTCTTGGGGCCGAATGTTTTCTCCCACAGTGATGAGTGCGTGCATACATACAAGAGGGTTATCTGAATCTGAGCAGGCAATAAGACTATCCGTCAACACGACCACCTGCAATGACGTTCAGCATATACTTAACTTGGTACAAACAGGGTGTTTACAAGGAATTCAATGTGTTAAAGACTTAGCTACACATTCAAACTCTGCATATTGTCATGTATATGTGAGATCAAACCAATGCATATGTTTGGTTATGTTTTGCATAATCCATTATAATGCAATTTAACATATCACATCTGATCTTAGCTAGCTAAGTTTGAGATAAATAAATGGTAACAGAAAGTTTTTCTTTGGTTTTATTGAAGTAAGACTATTGATATATCAAAAATAATATTTCTCATTGAAATATTTTGAAATGAACAGAAATGAAGGCACAAAAGCGCACAACCTTCTGGAACCTGTACATAGGGTGGGTAGAGCAGCCAAAATTTGGTGGTACAATCAAACTACTGCTAAACAAAAATTAAGTTATTCAACTACATTTAACTAGAACAACGCATCCATTGTGTTTTGTTTTGCTTTGCATGTTCCATTTACATTACACAAAACCCATACTAGCCTGGTCTTGACCACATTGCTCCTGACGTCCCTTCTGTGAATTAATCTACATGATGGCTCTGATTTAAGTCCAAGTGTAGATTATGGTTTGCTCAGTTTATTGTGAGGGACATGATCCAGCAGAAGGCAGGCTCTAATTGCTGCTTTGCCACCCCGCTGTGTCCGACCCGCTTGAGTGATGGCCTGCCACTCAACCCGGATCATATAACCAGCCAGTGGTCAGAGAGAGGAGTTGAGAGGAAAGCTTCTATGTTTTTGCCTCTGTTAACGTGGTTAGATTAGTTATTAGAATCAAAAAGGTGTCTATAGTGAACATTTAACTACATAAAACGTGTAAGAAGTGCCAAGGACTCTATGAGGAGTCTACAACGCTCGACCCATATAACTAGTGGTTCTCACACTTTCTGACCCAAATATTACCTCAGAATATTTTTGTCTTTCCAATTATCATCTTAAATGTTCAAAATGTGCCCAAACCATTTCAAAACAAGGTGAATAAAAATGGAGAAAAATAATCCATTACTAAATAAGGACAAAAAGAATCAGGGTCAGAAGGAAAACAGAGGAGGTCTAATCTAGGTTCAAATTAGATATACTAGGAAACAGGTATCAACCGGAGCTAAACCAGGTCTAAGCAGTGGTTTTCACATCAAATCAGAGAATATAGTACCAATTATTAGTAAATAATGAATTAATTAATGTCCTTAAGTGCCCCTTGGAAGTCACCATACAAAATAGTGAACTCTCTCTTTTAATTTACTTGTAAAACACTTGGTGGGGAACTAATTTGCCTAGGAGATTTGACCATCATTTATGGTGATTGTATCTTTAAGTCCAGTTGGTCTCTACTACATTGCTTTAGGGGGGTGGTTAAGATCCCTTTCTGACCAGTGCTGCTCTGATGATGGAGTAGACCGTATCTCCCGCCTCAGTGAGTCCTCTAATGTCTGCTCTGGCCTGACTTGAAGAGGACACGCAGCCTGCTGTCCACTCTCTCTCCCCCCTCCCTCATTCCAAAAGGACCCCCCCTTAAACCTAACCCCACACACCGACCCATCCTGCTGCAGGTTTTATGAGCTCCCTTGGGCTCTCATCCATCTCTGTCACACACAAGGCCCATTATTGGGGCTTTTGCCGCTGCTACTCACAAACTGGTCAGGCCCGCAGATGGGAAAGGCCTGCTCCAGGACATTTTCTTGTAGCGCTGGACAAAGAAGAAGTCAGACCACTGAAAAATATGCAGTGGTCATCTGGGGTGTGAACTGAGCCAATGTGTTCAGTATGTTTAGAGAATTTAAGAATACAAATGTGAAAATGTAATGTTTTGGTAGTAGGTGTGTCTGTTAGTGGGTTAGGTCTGCACAGCAATCAAAATACATGTTGTATGCAATGACTTTGTAAAATGTAATGTAAAAACAGGAGTAGAAGATTTTTATTAGTAGAATTTACTAGGCACGGTTGAATGTAAATAAAACATTAAGGCCAGGGACAACATATGTACACTGTCCCTGCCAAATAATCTAATAAATAAAATACATCAAAAATAAAATAAAATATGTAATAACCAAACAGGAATGAATAAGAAATAATAAAACCAGGACTAAACCAGCATCAAACCAAGACAGGACTAAACTAAGCTAGACAATAAAATAGATAGACAATATTATTGGCATATATTTAATAAGTATACATTTGTGATCTATTGTGCAGCCCTAGTGTGGTTTGACCAAAGCTTATACACAGAGAAGCACTTACTTGAACTGGTTTGGCCACTGGGAACTTAAAGCAGTGGATTTGAATATGAAGGACACATGATAATCCAATGGCCATCTGGTCTGCTGGTCTCATCTGACTGAATAAATAAAGGGCGTAATCTAAAAACACACACATGGAGAGGTAAGGAGAGAGGGGAAGAGAAAAGAGGCTGCTTCCAAAGTTTAGGTTTGTGTGAGATGCAGCAGTGGATATTGAGATTTGATTTAAATGGCAATAAGGCTTGGCTATCCACACACACACAGACATACGCACACACACGGGCACACACACACAAACACACACGCACAAAGGCAACACACACACACGGTATATAGCTATGAATAATGAATCATAGAGCTGAAGGAAAAGCAGCCAAGTAATGATGGCTTTTGCTATATCTCTCTCTTTTTTTTACTTATCTGTTTTCTAGTCGTGGTTGAACTCACCTCAGGCTAAATCATGACAGTTCAATAATGCCAAGCTATGTGTGGAATGTTAAGCTAATGCCTCAGTAAGAAGTAGTGTTAAATAAATATCTGAACACTTGCAAAATGCATGACAGAAATGGGGAATGGTATATTAATTGTGAATCTTAGATGTGACAAGAAGAAATGTAAGGGTTCTAAAGTAAAAGTGATCATTAGACATAGATTTAATCAAGGATGGACCTTATTGATGCACAAGGGAAATTCTTTATAGTTGTACCAAAAAACACTTTATCAAGATGAAAATGAAGTGTAAGATGAGTTTAAAAAGTCAAATAAATGAAGTAAAATACTGAACACTAGTATGATCAACGTCTACTGTATTTTAGTGTGACTTTGTTGTGCTAGCTAAATGTGTAGCAGCCATGATCAATCAGACCCGGTCCATTGCTGAAGTCAGCCTCAGAAACAGACATTCCACTTTCCCAATGTTCCATGGGAGACTGTGCTGATGAATAGCTCACTATGCTGCTGCCCCAACCCCCTCCCTCCACACCACTGTCCAGCCACCGGTCGCTCTGTGCAGCTCTGGTGTAGCTGGGATGGTGGGTGGTGGGTGGTAGTTGGGGGTGCAGGGCGGAGAGAGCAGGCATTCATAGCAACATGCAAAAGGGAGATAACAATAGCGCCTCTGGGAGACCTGCAGATGCAGGACTGAGTGTGGGATCTAACCATACTCCAACATAAGGTCCCTTTTCACTAGGTCGGAACAGTACGGGATGGGACTCTTTGGGGTAATTCCACTAGAATAAACCATCTCAAAGCCTTCCCAAAAGAATTCCCAACCGCTCTGCTCCCAGAACCACTTCGAGGTGGGGTCCAGACCAGTTCTGGAATGGTTAAGGCGGAGCGACACACACACTGCTGTGCATTGGATTATATTATAATCCACATTTGAGTGAAAATAAGACAAAATTTAAAAAGTATATGTTGTTTTATGCAGTGCATCTTGTGAGAAAAATATGTTTTCCAGAGAGGGCATGTGCAAAATGTTGCAAATGAAACTGTTTCCTGTTATGGTCCAACATCGCTGCAAGGCTCTTGATACATGAATCAAAACATGTTATAGTTTCGATTACATTAAACACAAACCAGGGTGTAATATATTGACGCGAGTGGGTAGAATGTGGTACAGTGGCACAGTATGTATATTTGAATGCACAGAAAGCTACGACTGGACAGGAAGTAGTTAGCTGTTTACTGCTAGCTTTAGCTGCAGCCTCACTGATCAATACACACCAGGTTCTTTGGGTTTCAGAAGTACCCTTCAGACATGATTTAAATCTAATTTATTAACTCAACATTTGCTGCCCATGCGTGACGTCAGTGTTTACACAACAGACGCAGGCCTCTGGGAATTGAAACACATTCCTTTTTGTGGAAACCCGTTCCCAGGTGTCCCGTCCCGTTCTGTCTAGTGGAAAAAGGCCTAAAAGATGCAAAACAAGACCAACCTGATCAATTCATAGGTTTTTCACACTTTTATAAACTTCTTCCTATTCGCAACAAAGTCAAATTCATGTCAAAGGAGTTCAAATTAATTGATATTAATTTTGATTAAACTAATGTTTTTTCTTTTTGTTTCAGGCCTGTTAAAGATGCACTGGAACCCAGAGCATGCCCAGCCCCTGAGCCAGTGGCCTGAGCAGCACCTGGACGTGTCGTCCACCACCTCGTCGCCGGCTCACAAGTCGGACATTTACTCCAGTCGCAGCCGCGGCTCCTACGCCTGGGCCAATGATGACATCTCTGCCCTCACAGCTTCCAACCTGTTGAAGCGATATGCCGAGAAGTACTCTGGCGTACTGGACTCACCCTATGACCGGCCCCCAACTGTAGGCACATACCCCGAGCCAGGCTCATTTGGACTCAATGGCCAAAAGACTGAACTTGAGCCCTGGCCGCTCACACACAGCACTGATGCCCCCTATCCTTTAGTAGTCCCCGGAGGCCATGACAGTCTTCCCGGCTCTAAAAGCACCTCTGGAGGGCCACCAGGGGCCAGCACTGTGTCAGTGGTCAACAGTAACCTCTCAGACTCTGGCTACAGCGGCAGCAGCTCCTGCAGTGGCTCCAGCGAGTACCCCTCCAGCTACAATGGCACCTATCTCACATCGGGCTACTGCCCTCAGTCTAGTGCAGCACTTCCCCCCGCCTCACTCCACACTCTACAGTCTGCCCCAACACTGGTGCCCAGCTACAGCCCACCCTCAGCGGGCTATAACTACACCCCCGGCTCATACCCGTCCCAAACAGGCCTGGCCCCAACCTACACTCACCCCTCTGCCACCTACCTGCCCTCGGGTCTGCCAGCCCCCACTCCTGTCCCCACCCGGCCTGCAGTGGTAGGAGGCAGCTACAGCTACCAGAGCGTCAACCTGGGCACCTCAGAGTCCGGAGGTGCATTAAAAAGAAAAGCATTTGAAATGGGTCTTGAAGAAGATGACAACAGTGATGGTTCCCGGTTCAGAAAATATGGCTATGATCCTCTGAAGGCAGGAGGTACCTCTCCTTATAGTGTCAACGACAAAACAGAATGCAGAGGAAACAGCTTTAGCAGCTCAGGCAGCACGGACACTCAGAGCTTCAAGCCCAGCAAGGCCCCGTCCCAGCCCCTGGTGTCCCCTCAGTACGGGACAGGGGACTACAGCCCCCCAGCTGGGCTCACTGGGGAGAACGGAGCCTCTGAACAGAGCTTCTCCCAACAGCAGCACCGCTCCCACAAACGCCCTGCTCTGTGCGGGCCCTCAGAGGCCCTGAAGAGCCCTGACCCCAGGGTGTTGGACCTGGTCAATGGTGAGTTACTGGACTGTTCCCCAGCTCTGGGCTGGAGCGACCTGGTGGGACTGACCCATGTGAAGACTGCTCTGGAGGAGGACCTGTTGTGGCCTGTGCTGAGACCCAGTCCCATGGTGCGACCGCCCAAAACCGTCCTGTTGTTTGGTCCTCGAGGAGGGGGCAAGACTACCCTCACCCGCTCCCTGGCAGCACAGCTGGGGGCCTCCTTCTACCGTGTGAGTGGAGCCATGCTGGCCACTAAAGGGCAGGCAGAGGCTGAGCACATCCTGGGAGCCCTGCTGCAGGTGGCGGGGGCGCGGCAGCCGTCGGTGGTGCTGTTGAGCCAGGTGGAGGCCATGGAGGAGGAGGGACTCAGACAGATCCTGTTGTCCACTCTAGAGAAGGCCCAGATGGGCTCCACAGGCATGGTCATTCTGGTCTGTGCAACGGGCAGGCCAGACCTCCTACAGGACGTAGTGCACCGGAGCTTTGCCAAAAGGTACCACGTGGGTCTGCCTGATGGCAGCATGCGGCGGCAGGTGCTGCTCCAGGCGCTGGGTCCTCACGGCTGTGGTCTGAGTGAACGGGAGCTGAGTGCTGTGCTGCAGCGCACAGAGGGCTTCTCCGTGTGGGACCTGATCCAGCTCAGTCAGCAGGCCCTGTCCTCAGCCTCCCCTCCATCAGGGGCCATTCACGGGCTCCCCACTCCTTCAAAGCCCCCTGCCTTCACAGACTTTGAGAATGCCTTCCGTAAAGTGCGCCCACACAGCACCTCAAAGGAACTGGACACTTGTTTAGAGTGGAGCAAGATGTACAGCCACTGAGAGCAGCTAGGCGCTGCTCGGACTGCCCCGTGACCCGGATACAGCAAGCCTTGGGAATGTGTTCTTGTTTTTGTAATTTCCAGTTATGCAGCCAAAGGAGCCAGATAAAGTGTTAGAGGAGAGATGAGGAGCATGCCATGGTGTGCTATTTTTGTTTGCTTTGAGAATATCTGCAATTTTCTTCCCCAAAGACAAGAAAGACAAATAGGCCTAGCTCCGTGGGGTAGTGTGTTAGTTGTTTGGCCTATGGGAAAATCAGAAAGCGGTTTAGATCCTGATTAGCCTTGGTCCGGGACAAAATCAATTATTTGTTGCTAGGTGACGTGGTCCAAGATTATGGATAATCAGGGTTTGGAAAATCCTCCCTTTGACTGCTACTCTCAGGATCCTATTTATTGCCAGTTCACCTCTGTGTTATCCTTATGTTCAGTCACTGGGTTTTCAATAATCATGCAGCTTGAAGAGCTTGAGCAAATCTGCAGTAAATCAATGTTTTTGACCAAAAGCAATTTGAACCAAATACACTTCAGCACTACTGTGGTATTTCTCAAATAAATCTGGTCAGAAAATCAAAAGCTTTTCACCAAAACAAGTTAAAGTGTCTGCCCTTAACGATAACTCCTCACACTGATGTACAGCAATAGAAACATGAATGCTCCTTTATGACTTGATTTCTAAATGCTTTTATTGTCACATTCCTCATTGACTGCAGTTTTCCTGAGATTCCCGCTCACACACCCAGCTCCTCCTACAGCGCCTGTTTCTGATTTCATGTACCCTTTTTATTTTTTAGTGTGTAGTCTTGTTTGAAATGCTCAGGAAGAATTTCTTTACCTCAGAAATATGAAATAAAGAATGTATGTAATCTTAGGGTCTTAGTTGAGAGCAGCGTGAGATGAAGAAGCCTGACATACCCACTGCAGTTGGGCTTTTATCTCAAGAGAAACTTGAATATGCTACAAAGAGTAACATTGAATGTAATTCAGGTATTTCAAAGGATATTTGATGCCATAAATCCATGTATTATTATATATGAATATATAAAGACCTTTCTTTTCTGTTCCCTTATTCTTTATGTTCATTGTAGTTTATGTTCATTGTAGTTTATGTTCATTGTAGTTTATGGTGGAGTCATGATAGTTTCTGGTGGAGTGATGATTGTCTTCAAGAAATGTAGAATACAGAAAATAACCCTTTTGTTGGACAAACTGCTTTCAAACTTCATGTTTACATATCTTCTATATATCTTCATCTTATATATATGCATGTCTGCTGAACTGTAAATATAACAATCACATATGGAGACACTGAAAATCTGAGCACAAAATGCCATTCAAGAACAAACAAAACACTTTGTATAAAGTATTTAGTGAATCCCAAAGTTTAAAACTGTACATTTGCAATAAGAATGGACCCACATGTAGACAATCCAGAGAAAGGCTTCTTTTAACAAGGTGGAAAAAGCTGGTCAGCGCGGGTCGTGAGGCTGTGCATATTTGACTGTTGCTATGGTCGTGCAGCGTACACACAGTGACAGAATATTTCCTACTGCCCCGTCCCTCATCACTCTTTCTCCCTGTTTTTCTCTCCCCAATGTAATCTCATTAGATTGGATTGCCCCCTGGTCACAAGCCCCAGTGGCCATGTGGCGCTGTGTCCCGTCCCAGCCCCCCTCGTGGCTGCTCTGATTCACCATGAGGGAATGGGCCTGATTGATGTCCAGCAACCCTATATCACAGAGCAGCCTTCACTGCAGCTGGTGGCTTCAGTCATACAGCCTGATCAATCAGAGGCACCCCTGCTGTGCATACTGATCACCGTTGGAGCAACCCAAAAACACATTTAAAACCACACTTGAGCTCTCTACCGTGTTAAAATGACCTCATCAAAAACATACCAGGAGTTGTATTTCACGCCTTTTTGAGTAATCGTGTATGCTGAGGCGCTAACGTTCTCAGGAGCTTTCAATGTAGACAGGTGAAGGAACCCCACCTTGCTTTTACTTTACATTGTTTGCATTGACTGTAGCGGTGCAGTGGGCATGACCAACAAAAAAAATTTAAAAATGGCCTCATGATCAAGTGTTCAAAAGCCTTGGTATAATAATCTAAAAGATATAATAGGGCCCCTGAATATCTTTATAAACATATGAAATAATCTTAAATTTTATACATTTTCTGACAGTTTTTTGCCTAGTTTGTCCAACAAAACAGATGCATTCTTTTTTTTGACATGTTTTGATCTGTTGTTTAGTTATTGTACATTTTCTGTAACCATTTCTACCTCATTTTTGCGACATATTGTACATGAAAGTATTTATTTCATGTCTTTTTTGATGTCTCTTTTAAAAATGATAATAATAATGTTCTTGAACTGTAATGGTCTACCTCAGAAAAGACTGTACTATTTTAAGAAAAGAGTATCAACACAACTATTAAACAGACTTTGTCAGTATTGCACTTACGTCTGCATTTTGTTCTTGTTCGTCTCGATGCAGTCCGGCAATGGGGGGAAAAATTACTAATTGTTGGTTGAAGGTTTTAGTGTTTTTTCTCTTCTTGTTTTTCTGGAGTTGACCCTATCGTTGAGGTCATTGCAGTTACTTAAAGTGATTGCTGCTGAATCGTTGAACGCATATAAACAAAGTGGGCTACATCATGAGGTTTAGGGACTGAGATCACA
>JAVQKC010144178.1:0-25510 GCA_036025475.1 Philypnodon macrostomus | reverse complement strand
TGTGTGTGTGTGTGCGTGCGTGTGTGTGTGTACGCGTGTGTGTGTGTGTGTGCGTGCGTGTGTGTGCGTGTGTGTGTGTGCGTGTGTGTGTGTGTGTGTGCGTGCGTGTGTGTGTGTGTGCGTGTGCGTGCGGATTAGGGCAGGGCATCCAGATGAATGTGGTGTGGTACGGGAAACTTGCTCACGCTGGCATACAGAATATCCAAAATATTCCCATGGGTGTAGCTCTGTCTGCAGCAGGTTGATTTGGGCTTGGTCCATGTGTTCTAATGGCCCACCAATCAACAGGACATGAGCCTTACACAGAACATGTGCACAGGAAGCCCCGGGGTATAACCGTTACAAAACAGAAACTAGATACGCCTTGTTCGCTAACCTTGGTCCTGTCCTGCCCCCAGCCCTTAATATGAGGGCGACGAAAGCAGGGCATTGAGGAGGTGTGGGCTTCTAGCTGTGGTGAACCAGAGGCTCATGGGTCGCTCGGAAAGGGAAAAGAGGTGAAGGTATCACACAGTGGAATAATGTGAGTGTTACCATGGTAATGACTTATTCCACAAAAGTATGTGGTATTTTGTTGTGGCACCGTGACCCAGCGGAGAGCGTCTTATACCCAGAGGGTTAGTAGCCTGGTCAGCCACAACTAACTCTTATAGTATACTATACCCTATACTATACAAAGATGTTAGTCGATTCTCTCGTGGATTGCATTCCGTTTCAAGGGCAGAGTTTGCCGATGTATAGTGAACCGATCAGAAACACCAGACATGACGCTAAAAAGCCACACAGCCTGTTGTCAACAAGGAAGTCCTTGTTAGCAAACACACGCCGCGGCTTGTAAATGGCTCATGATTGGTCCGTCCACAAAATCGCTGAGAGGTGATTCGCTGTGATCAAAGGACCAAACCCCACTTTTGAAAGAAAAGTGGGCGGGGCTGGAACACCAGGCTAGAGGGTTGGTGGATCGAATCTCACTCAAAACTGTGCACACGCTCACATTGTGTCCTTGGGTAAGACACGTAACCCACATTGCCTATGGACACGGTTGTGTGATTGGTGTTTGCTGGTGGTCAGCAGTATGGCTGCCACTCTTCTGTCAAACTGCTCCAGGGCAGCTGTGGCTATAGAAGTAGAAGCCATTTTGCGCCTCCGACCACCACAACCATACACCAACCACACACCCACATTCATTCATAGGCAAGGTGGGTTAAGTGTCTTACCAGCTGTGCCACTGCTGCCCCATGTTATTATTAAATGCCCCGGAAAAGCTAAATTAACACTCTGTCTTCTGCTGTCCCTACATGACCCCGAGCTTCACCGAGCCAGTGTTGTCAGGTGGATCCTATTGTGGACCTCAGCCCGACCCATTGTAGCTAACTCACGGCCTTCCTGCCCCAAACCCTTATCACCTCTGTAACATTTCATTCTGTATCCACGCGGCTCCGCTCCAGGGAACGGTTTCAGAGCTGGGCCGTCCGGTAAACATGAGCCGGGGAATGTCTGATAGAAGTGCAGGGGTCAGAGAGAAGCATGCCTTGGCAGGGACAGGGGGACATAGCCACCTGGTCATCTGGGTTAATTATAAATGAGGCAAGCCGCGAGGGGAAGATGAGCCAGGCAGCTGTCTTCTACACACATAAACACACATACACACACACAAACACGCGCAGAGGGATCACAGTCTGGATGAGGGCCCTCTCCGCTCAGGTCCACATCCCAGGGGCCTGTCGAGCCTGAGAAACCCGTGGCTGTGGCCAACAGAATGTGGGGAAAAGTTCACCAGTGAGGCCGCCGAAATCCATATTCTTCGGAGAAGGAGCTTCTGTGAGCTCAACTCACACTCATACACGACTGTGGAACCCACCTGATGGAGGTGAGGTCAATGAGAGGGTCTCCTTTGTGTGCCCCCATTCTGTGATTTATCTCTGTGTCACCGCTCCTTCAGATGAACCTCCAGACATAGTCAAGGTTGAGGGAGCATAGTTTAAAGGTCCTATATTATGTTTTTATTTTGTGTTTTCCAACTTCAAGCACACAATATTGATCTAATTCAAGCTGTTTTGTGGAGCTCCCACTTGGACTCAATGAGAAACATTGATTAGACACCTGTCTCAACTGTGCCAAGACAGGACCAAACCATTTGTGCCAGTTTTTGGGTTTTTAAAACAAACAAAAAACCCTACCACTTTTGACTTCTTCTGGGATATAAACAAAGCCATGACACCCTCACAGCCGAACACACGTCACTTATAGGCATCAGCTCTCGGAGAGGACCATAACTCAGTATGGTTTATGACTCAAACATGCCCGAATGAAACTAAACATAACTTTGTGTGTGTGTTTGAACAACATTAGAACGTGGTTAAAAGCTCTGAAAAAACCCTTCATGTGGAGGATGGTAATGACTGTCTGCACTCTTCCCCAGGATGGTCAACCAGACTACACCACCACACTGAAATACTAAAAGAACTCTTTCAATGCATTTCAGAGTTTCACATTCTCAATGAAAACAATATTCTATCTTCTAGACCCATATATAGTTGTTTAAACAAGAAAACAATTATAATTCAAATTGACGGATTAATAATGCATCGGTTCTTCTCTGCATAGTCACATACTGGTGGTGGTAAACTACTTCTTTAGCCACAGCTGTCCTGGGGCAGTCTGACGGAGATGTGGCTGCCATTCTGTGCTTTCAACCTCTTTGCCCAACACCAAACACACAACCGCAATCATACATGTGGGTTAAGTGTCTTGCTCAAGGACACAAAGAGAAGTTGTAAATGGAGCTGCTATAATATCTGACTGTCTGTATAGCGCAAAAAAATTCAGGCAAACAAGAATCCTCCGATGTTTGTCCAATGGCGGTCTTTGAGTCAGAAACTGCAGGGTTATGTGTGAAAGTCTCAAAAAGTGCGAGCTAGCGAAGAGGAGAGAGTGATTAGCCTGGCATCTTCACACGTTATAAAATCAGACATTTACCACATCATGGGCATCAGTGGAATCCAGCACGGTGTTTATTCTCCGTAGGATTTCTGTTGCGGGTGTTGATGGAGGTAAAAGGATATAGGGCTGATTTTTTTTTGCTGACTAGACAAATACAAAGAGGCTCAAGACATCAGACACTCAGCAAGAGACAGACTACATCACAAGGATGTGATATGAGACTGTGAAGTACTCGAGTAAAAGAGATCTTCATCTTCACCCAGAGGGTCGCCGGTTTGAATCCCCGCCCGAGCGCATTCTGTTGTTGTGTCCCTGTATGGACAACCCACATTAACTATGAATTCATGTGGTTGTGTGATTGGTGTTAGCTGGTGGTCAGAGGTTGGAGGTCTGAGGTTGGAGGTCAGAGGTTGCAGAATGGCAACAAAGCTAGTGTGACTCTGGAGGGAATGAATAATGCCTGAAATTGTAAAGCATCCTTGAGTGTCCTCCATCCATCCACCTTCTTCCGCTTATTCGGGGCCGGGTCGTGGAGGCAGCAGTCTAAGCAGGGACGCCCAGACTTCCCCCTCCCCAGACACTTCCTCCAGCTCTCCCGGAGGAATCCCGAGGCGTTCCCAGGCCAACCGAGAGACATGGTCCCTCCAGCGTTTCCTGGGTCTTCCCTGGGGCCTCCTACCGGCGGGACCTGCCTGAAACACCCCCCGGGGGAGGCGTCCAGGGGGCATCCGAAACAGATGCCCGAGCCACCTCAGCTGACCCCTCTCGATGTGGAGGAGCAGCAGCTCTACTCCGAGCTCCTCCCGAGTGACCGAGCTCCTCACCCTATCTCTAAGGGAGCGCCCAGCCACCCGTCGGAGAAAGCTAATTTCGGCCGCTTGCATCCGAGATCTTGTCCTTTCGGTCATGACTCAAAGCTCATGACCATAGGTGAGAGTTGGAACGTAGATTGGCCGGTAAATCGAGAGCTTCGCCTTTTGGCTCAGCTCCTTTACCACGACAGACCGGTACAACGACCGCATCACTGCCGAGGCTGCACCGATCCGCCTGTCAATCTCACGCTCCATCCTTCCCTACTACTTGAACTCCTCCACCTGAGGCAGGGGCTCTCCTCCAACCCGGAGAGGGCAAGCCATCCTTTTCCAGTCGAGAACCATGGCCTCAGACTTGGAGGTGCTGATTCTCATACCAGCCGTTTCATACTCGGCTGCAAACCGCCCCAGTGCCTGCTGAAGATACTGGTTTGAAGAAACCAACAGGACAACATTGTCCGCAAAAAGCAGAGACAAAATCCTGTGGGTTCCCAAACAGGATACCCTCCGGCCCCCGGCTGTGCCTAGAAACTCTGTCCATAAAAATTATGAACAGAACCGGTGACAAAGGGCAGCTCTGCCGGAGGCCAACATGCACCGGGAACAGGTCCGACTTACTGCCGGCAATGCGAACCAAACTCCTGCTCTGGTCATACAGGGACCGGACAGCCCTTAGCAAGGGACCGCCAACCCCATACTCCCGGAGCACCCCCCACAGAATACCACGAGGGACACGGTCGAATGCCTTCTCCAAGTCCACAAAGCACATGTGGACTAGTTGGGCAAACTCCCATGAGCCCTCAAGCACCCTACGGAGGGTAAAGAGCGGGTCCAGCATTCCACGACCAGGACGAAAACCACATTGATCCTCCTGCATCTGAGGTTCGACTATCGGCCGAATTCTCCTCTCCAAATATAACAAAGCTTAGGCATAACAGGCAAGTCCCAAGACAGACATAGGACCCCAAACATTTACATAGTGACGGTCCCTATAGACTGGATAAATGTGTACCATTGTGTTTTATAAATAATAATGTTGTATGTGTGATAGATCCTGAATGAGACGCTGTGCCCCACCTGGGACCAGCTGCTGGTGTTTGATGATGTGGAGCTCTTTGGAGAGGCCGGTGAGCTAAGAGATGACCCTCCCATCATCGTGGTGGAGTTTTACGACCAGGACACTGTGGTACTTCATTTACTGAATATTTTATCCAGAATTTGCATTGAACCAGTTTTGTATGTATGAAGGACTTATTGATAGTCCACTGTTGAAGCATACACGGTATCTTGGAACTGCAGTCCAGACAATAATATAGACAATTGCTTTCTTCAAGTATTTTGCTGTTTATTTGGTAGGCAATTGAACCTGTGCATATTCATATGAATGACCTTTTGTTTCTCTGCCTTGCTTGCCCTGATTACACCTCTATCCTTGCACTTGTGATCCCACATAAATAGAGTTTTTATCTTGCACCAACTGTTTAACAATTTCTGTTTTAGTTAATGATAACCAATGTTGCATGAAATTACAATCTGACTAACTTTGATAGAAAAATGCACGAGTTTCCAGTCAGTCCCTCTTCTGCGCTAATATCCCACATTACTTTATCCTTCATTGAACAATACTGACCCCTAGTGACAACTGTGTAGACATGCACTCCCTTGCATCTGTATCTAACCCTGGCCCACTTGTTCCCTTCACCTGTTTGGACTGTCCCTTTTCTGGATGGTGTTCAGGGCAAGGCAGAGTTCATAGGTCGGACGTTTGCGAAGCCCACCATAAAGATGTGTGAAGAGCACTACGGCCCCCCGAGGTTCCCCCCTCAGCTGGAGTACTACCAGATCTACAGGGGCAACTGCACTGCCGGGGAGCTGCTGGCTGCTTTTGAACTGCTACAGGTGAACTATGCATGCATATTCTAACTTGAATACATAGGATAATGTGGGTCAATAATGTTGGCATATCTCTCGTATCACAGACCAAAGCTTTATTATATTTACAAAAAAAAATCCAGATTTATCTTTAGCACGCTTTTATCAGAAATATTTGTTCGCACTTTCTTTCTCATCTATTGTTTTCCTTCAAGTTTTGTGTCTTTGCTTCTCAATTCCACAATCAGTTTTGCTAAATCATTTACATAACTATAAAGGAATATTTTTAAAATCTGCACTTGCTCCCTGCTGCAGTTGTTTTATAGTCTTTCCATTTCTCAACTATCTTTCTCTAAACAATCACTTCTTTTTCATCGTTCCCCTCTCTCTCCCTGTGTGTTCATCCTGTTGGCCTTCTCCAGATTCCCTTTGACTCGGAGGAGATTAGGAGAGCTCTGATCGCTGTTCATAACTTTGCTGTTCCTCAAATCAAGGTGCTCCTTCTCATTCTTTCGTTCCATTTCAATGGGTTTGTATTGTGATCACATACTCCTTTGTCATTCAGTGAAGATTTCTCCAGATGCAAATGCTTTTGAAAGCTTATTAAATCAACTAATGACTAATTTTTGGGCCCTTAACAATTTGTGTGTTGAAGGGCATTTGCAAAACATGAGAAATATGAGAAAATAAAATTACTGAAATCTGTTAGATGTTTGATTACATATTGAGATTACTACTTATTACTATTATTATAGTAACTGAACTAAGAATTATTGTAGAAAAAATATATGTAATTAATATATGCTCTACTTTTCTCCAGATTGGTAAAGGTGGCCGGGCTGAACTTCCTCCGATTGAGACATCCACAGACTCTGAGCGTGGGCCTATTGTACCTGTGCCTCTGGGAATCAGACCCATCCTGAGCCGCTACCGCATCGAAGTGAGATTATAACTATTATCTTTAGTGTTCTTTGTCAACACAGACATTAGACCCTTATAAAATGGTCTTGTATTTCAGGTTTTATTCTGGGGCTTAAGGGACTTGAAGAGGATAAACCTAGCCCAGGTGGACCGCCCGAGAGTGGATATAGAGTGTGCAGGACGAGGGGTGCAGTCAGTTCTCATCCAGAACTATAAGAAAAACCCCAACTTTGGCACTTTAGTAAAATGGTTTGAGGTGGTATGTACAGATTTTGCTCTATCACTACCCACAATTTAGTGTCTTACCATACCAACTTTGTAGTTCACCTTCAGCTTCAGTTTTTTCAGCAAAAGGATTGACAATATTTAAGCATTTTCAGTTACTTTAATTGTCAATGGTAGCACCACTTATCTATAGACCTATAAAGCCATTGGTTTGCAAACTGTGTTACGGGTACCACTGCTGGCACGTGGGCTCTCTCTGGTGGGAATTGGACCTAGTTTTGTCCTGCTTAGTCCTAGTTTATTGCTGGTGTTGACCTACTTCAGAACTGGATTTGTCATGGTTTAGTCCTAGATTACCCCTTATTAGGATTTAGTTTAGATGTGGGTTAGTCCTAGGTGGTACCAAATATTTTCTGAGGTGGTAGAACCATTGGCCTAGACGACATCTTAGTCACTCACAATATTATAGAAATGATACTAACCTTTCTTCCAGGACCTCCCAGAGAATGAGCTCCTCCACCCCCCTCTGAACATCCGAGTTGTGGACTGCCGAGCCTTCGGGCGGTACATCCTGGTAGGGTCCCACGCTGTCACTAGTTTGAGGCGCTTCATCTACAGTGCGCCAGACAAGAACTCCAACCACTGGGGAACTGCAGGTACAAAAGCCTACTTACTTACGTACTTTTATTTGACATTTTATGCAATAATATTATGGTGGCCAGACTATACATATATGACCATTTAGTGTGTATGAAGCCAGGATAGAAGAAATCTGCATTCCTATCAATACTATTAGCACATTTAAGTTCCAACAAGCCAAATGCCAATTGCAGTTTTCCTGTATTAGATAACATTTTACACGTCTATGCTGTCAGTAGGCCTGTGTCTGTTCTCTCTGAGTCTGAGTCTCTGAAGGTTAAACTTGATTCCCGTATGAATTTAACTGTATCTTTGCTGACCTTTCTGCTTGCTTTCTTGCTTCACCATCTGCTTTTGTTTTTCTATCTCCGATTTCCTTTCCTTCTTCTCTCTTTTGCATATCTTTGGCTGTCTCCTCTTTGGGACACTTTGACCTGCTGCTACTCCACACACCTGTGCTCACCTGCTTCAGCTAAACTAATGAACGGCTACATGGTCCTAGCAAACAGCGGCTCGCAGCCTCGTGCCTCACCCAGCGTCTCCTCCCGCACTTTTTCTCGCCCCGCAGGTGACATCTTCCTCAATATGGACAACGAGATGCCCATCAGAAAAATAGACACTGTCGTCAAACTGGACGCTGTAAGAGAATTTATTGATTGTGTATAAAAGACAGTGAAAAGGAGTGGGTATAAGCTTTAATGCACTGGAGCAATCCTGATGAACATAAACATAATCTCTATTGGCACAGTGAGCCGGGCTAGTGTATATTTAATGTACATAGGCAAACTACAGAGGTCAAATAAAGAATGCCTCAATAGCGCCCCCATGTTGTTGACCCCATGGGACACACTTACTTTGGCACAGAGCAATGACACTTGGTACAGTGATTCTCCACAGTGTACCTAAAATAAAATATGATTGTGGCCCCGCCCTACAACAAACAGGAAGTCGGCCATATTGGATTGAAATTGGGAAGTCAGGTATATTTGACAGCTCTAACTTGCACATACTTTTCCCGATTAGGCTCAAACCTAACCTAATCAGCTCTGAACACATCTGAACAATAGGATTCCAGTTACCTCAATAGCGCCCCCTATAGACTAGGGTTAGACTAAAAGAATGTAGTTTTAGGGAAATTAACAAAATTTAACAAAAATATTCTTCACAAACATCCAGACAAATCCAGTCATGGTTTGAAGACGGGACCTCTTAATTGCTCGTTATCAATGTAAGAACACATCACACAATGTCCGATTATGGTGGCTGTTGGTGCCATAGCAGTGGTAGACGTATGGAGCTGTTTCACCTACACACATTTTCACTAACAGGTTAAAAAGTTAAACCTTACATGGGACCCCAAACCATACATTCATGTTCCACAAGGACTTTTTTTTGTTATGCTCCAAACCCAAGCTTTAAAGTTATGTTGTCCATTCCTTTTTATTTGTAGTATTAGCTACAAATATCTCCTGCAGTGGTTTGTGTGAAAAGTCTAATCCTTGTGTAGGCTTTTGTACAGTACATGTGTGACTCCTGCTTGTGTATATCTCTGTGGCATTAACCCCTTGTGTTCTGTGTAACGCCTCCCTAATGTAGATGTCTGACGCTGTTGTAAAAGTGGACATGGTAAGTTGTGGCTTCAGCAGAAAGAATGGCTGTGCTTTTCACGTGATAAAAACAAAGTAATGAAGTTAAGTGTGTGTTTCATCTTTAACAGAACGCCGAAGAGAGCAAAGACAAGAAAAAGAAGAAGAAAAAGAAGGGTGGCGTGGAAGAGGAGGAAGAGACAGACGAGAGCGTGTTGGACTGGTGGTCTAAATACTTTGCCTCCATAGAGACGCTCAAGGAGGTTTGTTTTGTACTACACAGTGTTTGGGGTAAACCTCTACAAAACACTATGGCAATGTTTAAACACTAGCATAACAGGGTCCCCAATGGTGGATTATTAAAACTGCTTTCAAGTTGTACTAGTGAATTACTTTTAGTACTACAAGTGACATTTAGGGTTCTATTGTTTTCTTGTTGCAGCAACTGAAAGCCCAGGAGGCAGCTCAGGCCGAGGCAGAGGAGAGAGAGGACCTGGAGATCCTGGTGGAGACTGGAGGTAATATTGAACCACACAGATCATTGAGGCTACCTGCCAGGACACCCACAGGCTACAGGCTTTAGAGCTGTGTGCTCAATATACAGCCTTCTGTTGTTATTCAGCAGGAATAACACAATGTTTTGTCTGTTTTAATCCTTAGGCCCTATAAGAAACATATAACTGCACTACCTCAGTAATCCCATTGAGGGAAACACTTGTAAAATGGTTAAGATGTAACATGAAGTATTTCTGAGATTTACTGTATGTCTGTATCCACACTACAATCACAAGCTTTGATTTGTATGTGTTTTGTCATGAAGTGTCATTTTTACACACTATTTTGTGAGTAAAAAGGGTTCTTTCATGAGCCTACTTTGTCTATTTGCATTTACATTGCAAAAAAAGAGACAATAGACTTAGACAAGCACGTTATGTGAAGTTTTTAAATACATTTGTCAGAATTTTGAGTCAATTTGATATCTCTCATGATACTATATAACTGTGATTTTTGTAGTTTACATCGTTTACTAGTTATATGCATAGTTTATGGAAAATTATATAACTGGCCGTTTTGAGACAAGGCAAATTATGGTTGTTCGTATCACCAATCATCTATAAAGCATTGTCACCTCTCATGTTGCACCACCTCATATGTAGTGTGTGTAGTGTTGTGTCCATGTCATTCCTCATGACTTCATTTGTCCATCTCAACTCACCCCGGATCAGAGCTAAGACCTGATGACCTTCTCCTCAAAGGCCCCAAGGTCAAGGACAAGGGCAAAGACAAGAAGAGCGCCAAAGACAAGAGAAAAGGACACACTGTGGACGGCTCTGAAAAACGACCCATCAAACCCAGAGTGGATGAACTAGTGGTATGTATTACACTTACCAGACAATCTTACTAAATGGAGTCTGCGTGTTCTTCCCATGTTGTTGTGGGTTCTCTCCATGTACTCCATCTGCCTTTCACCATCCCAAAAAATGTGTTAGAAGAATTGGTGTTTCTAAATTGTCCCTTATGAATGATTGTTAGACTGAATGATTGCTCAGGGTCAGCCCTCTAACTAGCCTGCAATTGCCAAGGGTGTTCCCCACCTAAGGACCATAGTTACTGGGATAGACTACAGGTGCCCATGACCCCTTATAGAAACAAGTGTAAAAATTATAATAATTGTTGGTTTATTGCAGGTGTACAATAAGGACCTGGAGTCTGAATATGGGGACTTTGAAGACTGGCTGCATACGTTTAACCTGTACAGAGGAAAGGCTGGAGACGATGATGAACATGCGCTGGATGATGACAGAATCGTGGGGAGATTCAAGGTGGGGCATAATTATTGCTGTATTGTTGATGATTGAGCTGAGAAACCAAACCTCTGTGTCTCTGTTTTAGGGGTCCTTGTGCATGTACAAGCTACCTCTGTCTGAAGAGATCACAAGAGAGGCAGGATACGACCCAAATATGGGCATGTTCCAGAGCATCCCACACAATGACCCAATCAATGTCCTCGTCAGGGTTTACGTTGTCAGGGTGTGTCCACTCTCTTAATCCTACTAGTATCAGAATGCACATTTTGTTCTAACCTTACTAGTTTTCTCTCAGGCCACAGACCTCCATCCTGCTGATATCAATGGGAAGGCTGATCCATATGTGGTGATTAAGTTGGGAAAGTCTGAGGTCAAAGACAAAGAGAACTACATCTCCAAACAACTCAACCCTGTTTTTGGCAAGTGAGTAAAGACAATTTACTTTGCAGAGCAAGCTGGATTTCTGCAAAATTATGAGCTCCTAAACTGACAATCTTGTCTGCCTCAGTCTTGCGGATAGAAGTAATTTAAACGGGTGGATTATATTAAACTGTGGAATACCTACAGTCCATACATAAAACAGCCCATCTGGTTTTGGTAATCTCAATCTACTTTACACACTTGATCTACCTTTCTTATTTATTCACCCTCAGATCCTTTGACATTGAAGCCGTGTTCCCGATGGAGTCTATGTTGACTGTCTCCGTGTATGACTGGGACCTGGTCGGGACTGACGATCTCATCGGAGAAACAAAGATCGACCTCGAGAACCGCTTCTACAGCAAATACAGAGCCACATGTGGGATCTCCTCACACTACTCACTGTAAGTCAAGAGAGAAATTCACAATGCACAAATCAATTTGTGATGTAAAATAACCTGTTTATCATATAAAATGTTAGCCATGGTTACAACATCTGGAGAGACCCCATGAAGCCCAGTCAGATCCTGGCGAAGCTGTGTAAAGACGGTAAGATCGATGGCCCTCATTATGGACCCGGAGGCATAGTCAAAGTGGGGAACAGGGTCTTCCAGGCTCCAACAGAGATTGAGGATGAAAACGGTAAAGCTAACTTACAACATTATTCTAGTATACAATATTAGTTTAAATGGATGTGTGCAGTCACTGATGATTGGTGGATGCAGGTTTGAAGAAGCAGACAGAGGAGCACCTGGCCCTGACGGTGCTGAATCACTGGGAGGAGATCCCCAGAGTGGGCTGTAAACTGGTGCCTGAACATGTGGAGACCAGACCACTGCTAAACCTGGATAAACCTGGTATTGAACAGGTAAGTGTTAGGTCTAAGTAAGAAGTCAAATTGTGTTCATGCGTGTGAATGTATCAGGATAGCTTTATTACTGGACTAAATGTAGTATACTGTTCGTGACTATGTACATGTGCACTGATCATACTGGGGTCTCCAACTTCAAATACATTTGCAGTATAAAATATAGGACTATAGTTTCATGTGAACTCTAACTCTGTAATAGATATCTCTATAATAAATCTTGGTGTGTCCACAGGGTCGTATTGAGATGTGGGTCGACATGTTTCCTATGGACTCACCTGCTCCTGGACCTGCTATTGACACATCACCACGGAAACCAAAAAGGTAGAGCCAAGCGACACAATACTGAAAAACATATATTGTACCATATACATTATTCAATGGGGAAGACACCTGTTTAATATGATTTAATATGATTGATATGATTATTGTTATGAAGAGAGTTTGTTTTATTAACAGGTTATAGCTAACATGGTGAGCTGTAATAGTTAGCCTTTTCTTCAAATGTCCATATTGAAGTGTGTTGTTCCTCCGTCCCTCACCAGATATGAGCTCAGGGTGATTATTTGGAATACAGACGAAGTAATTCTGGAGGACGATGATTACTTCACTGGGGAAAAGTCCAGTGACATATTTGTGCGGGGGTAGGTACGCGGCGGGACCCTCTGCCCGGTCCCGCCTCGTGGGTGTGCGATGTGCGTGGAGTCTTTTTCATTTTGTTTAACCATTCTTTTGTTTTGTTTCCATTTTTGTGTGTGCGTGTCTTTGTGTTTGGTGTGTTTCTGTGTGTGTCTGTTTGTCGCTCTCTTCTCTCTCGCTCCATGCTGTGTCTAGCTTTGAGCTGCGTGTTATTATTTGGAACACTGATGACGTAATTCTAGAGGACGATGCTTTCATGACAGGAGAGAAGATGTCTGACATCTATGTCAGGGGGTAAACACACGACCATCGCATGGCTCGTACAGATCCTCCTCTAATCTCCTACATCCTAAATCCTTGTCTCCTTGTCTCCTCTCCTTCCAGTTTACACTCTTCATTCAGCACGCTAACCTCGCTTGACTTTTATCTTTGGCACGATGTGATGCAAAATGATGTTCAGACAGGACCAAACCACACTAAAACCCATAATGAAACTTTCCTGAGGCATAAAAGCAATTTAGATCTTTAGGTTATATTAAAACATTTATAGAGAGCAAAACGTGCAGATTTTTCTTGCAGGTTTTGTTAGAATCATAATAAAAAATTTGCAAAATACACAAACATAAAAAAACATTGCCTTGTCTTCAAACGTTCCTGTTAAATTCTTAATATTGGAATGTTGTTTGTTGATGATGTATGTCCATGATGTGGTCTTCTGTGGTTTGGTATTGTACTGAGGATAATGATGATGAAATATAATCATTAAAATTGAAGAGCCATGCATGAAGATAAACTCACTAAAGTTGCACATGTAAAACAAACTTGGTATCCCTACAGTATAATGGTGAATTGAAGTATCATGGTGAATTGAAATATAATGGTGAATTGAAGTATAATGGTAAATTGAAGTATAATGGTGAATTGAAGTATAATAGTGAACTGAAATATAATGGTGAATTGAAGTATATTACAAGGTCCTTAAAACCACAAATGCATGAATGCTTTGTTTGTAATTTAAAAAGATTTTATTCTTACAGAAAATGTATGTTGTTGAACAGGAACTTCTGATTCCTTCATATTTGACCAAAAAGATTCCTCTCGCTCAAACCTCGACAGTCCAATCAGGACACATTTTTTTCCTCCTGACAAATGACGCCAGCCTCACTCAACTGTTGATGAAAAAGATTTACATTTGCCTGCCACACCACTAGCCTGGATAGCCATCCCCATTGATGTTTAAGCTATACTAAAATAAATCCTATTCATATTGATTACATATTGATTATATTATATTATTGATTAATTATACATATTGATTGAGGTAAATCAATTGACTGCAGAATAAACTTCCTATGATTGCAATTTGGTAAGGTTCATTTTCAGTATATACAAACCTATACAATGACTCAGAGAAGCAAATATTACATGAGGTATGGTTGGCCAGGTTTGTTTTCTCTTCCATTCAGGCAGTAGACAATAGAAGAAATAAATTAACCAAATTTCTATTTTCTTTCATTGAATTTGTGTTATACCAATCAATAGTCATTAGTCTTGGCATTAAAAAACAAAAACAAATTGTATGACGTACAGTTGCTTGGCTGTTGCACGTAGGAACATGTTCAAACGTTTGTATGGCATTATCTTGGATTACATAGTATTTTCTCAATTTCTTGGTACATTTCTCAGGCCTGACCTTACATTTTCAAAGCGTTGGGTGCATTTCTCAAAACAATCTATACAAATGTCAAAACACACTGAATATAAAAAAAAAAAATCTAAATTCTTAGTTGATCCCTGAAAGTTATATTTCGGTCAGTTAACTCATCACAGCTACCACAATAGACAGTATTTTGTTCATGAACATGACCATCCAAATGCTTCACCATGTTGTCAGTTAAGTACTAATGTTTTACAATGATAACTGAGATCAGACACGGCTGAACTCTCCTTCTATATCACAATTTACTGGAAAAATGAGGAACAGAACTCAAATGGTTTATATTGACACTCTCCCGTGTTGTTGAAAGAATACTGTAAGACAGTTACTGCAATACATAGCTTAAAACAGGAGAAAAAAAAAACACATTTTACAATTAGGGAGGCTTGGTGGCTGAGTGGTTAGTGCTCTTGCCTCCCAGCAACAGGATTAAGGGTTAAGACATGCATAGAAGTCACTCTAAATTGCCCATAGTGAATGAATGGTAGCCCATAGTTGCTGGCCTGGACCCTCGACCCTGCCTCCATGGCAGCCAACAGGGTCATCTGAGTATGTCACTGAGGACACTCCACCTGAGTTGAATTCCTCAGTAGGTCAAGGAGAAGGGGAAAGTGGTGTAAATAATGCCATCAGCCTACTGTTGTGAGTTGCAAACCACTGCCTATCAACTGAACGAACATTACATTATCCCAAAATATGACATATGTATTTGGTGGATCCATTTTGGTGGCAATGACGTGATTCAGTGAAGTAATGTAAACTGAGAGCCTGTAGGATAATGCATTTTGAGCAGCATCACAAAAGCAACAGACAGTGAAACAACATACAATAATGCACCAAAGCATTTGCTCATTGTAAAAAATCAACTGATTTTATGATTTGCAAAAGGTGGAACAGATAGTTTTAAAAATGTTCTGATCTGAGAAATGTACTAGAACCAAAAGGTTCTTCAGACTTCATGATCACATTTGATCAAAAATCTAAATCTGCTTCTTCAGTGACTTGAAGTGGGCACCTTTCCTCTTGAACATATAATCTTCTACTGTCTATGTCGCTGTTTTATGTCAATTATCTGCATTGTGCTAGACTTTGTTTTTGCATGGCTAGAAACTGAGTGAAGCTCCAAAACCAAATCAAATTCACTTGTACATATTCAGCAGATCTGAATTTGATTTGCTATTGGAGAGCCACATTATTGTATACGTTAACCTATTAGCATCATCTCTCTTGTTAGCACACTGATTTCTTTACATGTCCTACAATCCAAATTCAATAAAAAAAAACAACTAACCAATAGTTGAAAAATGCATGATCAAAATTAATTTCACATAATTAATTTAATAAATGTTACTTTGAAAAGCCCTGGTTTAGCTAATAGAAGATATTCTGGTCCTATAGGTGGCTAAAGGGGCAGCAAGAGGACAAGCAGGACACAGACGTGCATTACCACTCTCTGACCGGAGAGGGGAACTTCAACTGGCGTTTCGTGTTCCCGTTTGATTACCTGATGGCCGAAGAGAAGATAGTTATATCAAAGAAAGAGTCTATGTTTTCATGGGACGAGACCGAGTACAAGATCCCCCCGAGACTAACTCTGCAGGTCTGGGATGCTGACCACTTCTCTGCTGATGACTTTCTGGGTGAGGAATGGCTGTTCTGATGCACACTACATGTATACACGTACCTTCCCTTGGCTTACGGCAGTTGTCCTACGTTAGGCATTTATGTCTTCACTTTTTGGCTTTTTCTTCCTCTTCTACCCAGGTGCCATCGAGCTGGACCTAAACCGTTTCCCCCGTGGAGCTAAAACAGCCAAACAGTGCACTCTGGACATGATCCGAAATGAGCAGGAGCTGCCCACAATCTCTATCTTCAAACAGAAGAGGGTCAAAGGCTGGTGGCCGTTTGTGGCTCGAGACGAGAACGATGAGATGGAGCTTACGGTGAGAGTTACAAGACACTGAACAACAACAAAAAAATGCAAAGTACAGAAAATAACCCAACACAATCTAATGTATGCATGCATCTTACAAACTGAATTTTCAGAGCTTATTTGAGAGCAGAAGTACTGGTGATTATTTGCGTGTGACAAAAATACTTTTTGGTTCAACAGTTTTGCATTATTTAATCCTGTCTTTTCAGGGTAAAGTTGAGGCTGAGCTCCATCTGGTCACAGCTGAAGAAGCAGAGAAGAGTCCTGTTGGCCTTGGTCGAAATGAGCCTGATCCGCTGGAAAAACCAAAGTAAGATCTCCTCCTACAGTATACATTCAATATACACTAATCACAGCATTTGCACAGTAATTGTTTGGACTCAGAAACAGTATCAACAGTATCAGTGCAGAAAGCAGTGTTTCTTAATTGGGTTTTATATTAAAAGAAGCACTGCTCTTTGCACTGTCCACTATGACCCGTTTCCTCCTGCATCTCTTCAACTGTGTCCCTCTGTCTCTCCCTCCTTTTGCCGTGTGTGACCCCTGACCTCCTCCTGACCTTTTCCTGATGACCTCTGACTCCCATTTACACTTCCTCCCAAACCTTCCCCCTTCTCTTTGTCCCCTTCTTGAAGTCGTCCGGATACCAGTCTCATGTGGTTCTTGGGCCCTCTGAAGTCCATTCGTTACTTCATCTGGCACAACTACCGCTGGCTCATCCTAAAGATCCTGGGTCTCGTCCTGCTGCTGCTCATGCTCGGCCTCTTCCTCTACTCACTTCCTGGTTACCTGGTCAAGAAGATGCTTGGGGCTTGAGGCAGAGTGAAGCGCCGGTAGCCATCGCCCGATCTACTTCTTCTTTTACTTATTCCTCTTTTCTGTGACTCAAGCCCAGTCTAATATGTCCAGTCTATAGTGCTGCTCTCTCTCCTCTTTCACACAAGCAATAGTTCTATTGTGCCATCTGTACCTACCGTAGTAATCACTTCATTAAATGTATTTATCACACTAAGCATTTTTTATTGCTTTTCAACTAGTGATCATTTTAATCATTTTTATGAATAATAAAAATCTCAAATTAAAGGAAATCCCAAAAAGCAATAAAAAGTCATTGTTTTGTAGACTAGCTGTGTACATCTCGTGCTAGCGTCATTGTTTAGAGAAGTGGTCATCTATTCAGCCAAAACAACTCTCTATTTATTGTGAACATTGACTTTGCAAAGCTGTGTCTTTAGATAATGCTTATTGTTGATTTTTTTGGATTGAGTGACTAACTACTAATACAAGCTTATTCTCTGTCTTTGTTTCTTTTCACCCACCACCATTACTCTCCACCTCCAAAACCCCCACCTCCTGCCCTCTGTTTTATGCCCCTTTATAACTGCAGTCGCCCGGACACTACCTTCCTGTGGTTCCTGACTCCTCTGAAGGCCGTCCGATACCTGATATGTAACCGCTACAAGTGGCTCATCATCAAGATCGTGCTGGCCCTGCTGCTGCTCATCATGCTGGGCCTCTTCCTCTACAGCATGCCCGGATACCTGGTCAAGAAACTGCTTGGGGCCTGAGGCAGGGGCCATGCTGTGAGAGGACAGAGAAGGCCAGAGGAGCGGAGGCAGTGGCCATTCAGCACACATCAAAAAGGCAGAGACATAGATGGATGGAAAGATGATGAAGTCAGTCTGATTGCACTACCAGCTAAACTTCTCCAACACAAGCAATGGTCTAAGCCCTTTTCACACAAGTAGATTAACATTAACATTAGATCCCTGAGAGTATCAATGAGAGTTTAAAAGAATCCTATGGAAGCAAACTGAAACAAGGTTCTTTATGTAAACCTCTCCATTTATCTGGGTGACATTGTGGCTGGAATTTACCCCTCAGAAATATGTCTTATATTAATTAAAATGGGACCTAATCGTTAGTCGAAAGTTTATGCCATTCATTTACTTTTTTTAGTTTTTTTTTTACTTTTTAGTTTTCATTCGGACTCCACCATGTATATTCATTTCTGTTGTGAACATTTGACATTCATGGAGGAAAATCTGACCCCAAAAATCTGGTGTCCTTGTGTGAAAAGGGCCTAATACGTGCTAATCAATCTAACCCACAAGTGTTTATTTTCAACAAACGTCTCTGAAGTCACCTACGACCAAATCAAGCACTGTTACATGACAATGAATGTTATGTCACCTACCTATTTTATTTCTTAATGTAATTTAATGTAATGTTGTATATAAGCAATGGGTTCGTGTTCAGAAAGATGATTTAACATTGTTTTTTGTTGGTAACATTTATTCAAAACTATGGAGGATTATTTGGGGAACAATTGAACAATATTTTGCATTTTTGCACATACACAAAGTAATAATGTAAAAAGTTACAATATGACTATTTTGGTAGGAGATGCAGAACAAGGTGGATTTAAAATGTTCAAATATGTTTGTTCAGTTTAGTCTCTGTTGCAAAAGCTGGTCTTTTATTTTATGTTTGGTTTGTCAAAAAATGGCATATTTTATGTGTATTGAAAAAAAATAGAACTAGGGAAGAAAATGTTAAAACAGTCTGTACCACTGGATGAATCAGCTTGGTTCAGATGTAATTACATTGTTCTGAAAGCGACAGGATTCTATTGAGGTGCTGCACAAGGCAAACAAAACTACTTAAAAACCCTAACTACCAAGACTATTGTAATCCATTTTTTTGTACAGTAATCAGGGACATGGAGTAGTAAATGCACAATATTCAATACTGTATGTATGAAACTGCATTCTGCATAGTGGGCCCCCAGAAAAAAAGTATTGTCTCTCTCTCTTTATAACCTCATCTTAGTAAAAGCACAGACCTTATCATTTAAAGGACTCTCATCACAAAGTCTTGTATTGTGTAATTTAGTTGAACTTTTTGCAGTCCTTTCCTGTCAAACATGAAAAAGTCTATAAATGTTAAGTGCAGAAAACTGTCAATATGCATGCTTCTTTGTGATAGGCCTCTGTGGTCATGTGTGTTGGCATGACACAAATCATATCCACATTACCTTTGAACCATGGACTTAACATGAAAATGAACTCAAAGTGCACTTGAGCTGTGTTAAGAGATGCTCCTAAAGTTGGTCCTATTTATTCCCATTGAACTAGGGTGGCATTGTTTGCAGTGACTGGTGCCCCTTTTTCTAATTGCTTGAGCTTGATTTGATGTTGTTTTATTGTGTCTTATAAGTCTGTTGTGTGAGTTCACTGTTTACAGAGTTTGCACTAAAATCTTTGCCTGTTTTTAAAATTAACTTGTATTTACGTGTATTCAATGTGTGCAATATTCGTTCTGAACATTTTTGACAAATAAATAAGTACAATAAGACCCATTTAAGCAGTCATCATCATTGTGAAAAATGTAGAAACTTGAGGCGAAGAGGCGAGCTTAAAGTGTGTAGTGTTAGTGACATCTTGTGGTAAAAGTGCAGACAACAATTCCACTCCAGGAGCTAGTGATATACACCATCAAGCTGGCCTATATTCTGACCACAAATATTTGAGCCAGCCTTTGCTTCTCACATGCATCACTGTCACCGGACCACTTTCTGATGATCTGACCGGATGATCTGTATTATGACTTTGAGACTTCATTGTGCTCCTTTGCTGGCAGCTGTGATGGCCCGGCTCTTCCTGGATTTATTGTTCTGTTGTTCAGCCACAAGCTCCTCAACATCAACATGGATATACATATTCATTTTGTGAAATTGCATCTGGGCTGCTAAGACTAATTTATCAACAGACAGTGTGCCTCTATTTCAGTGCGGGCTGAAATTGGGAACCACATTTTATTTTATTTTATTTTACTTTTTGCATACGTCATGCGTTGGGGGCGTGAGGGCGTGGTTTCATTACGCAGCGCCAGCCCTCTGCGTCAAGCTCGTATTGTGATTGGTTGAGCGCGAAGTTTGAACTGTACTCGGATCTGGGGAGTTTTAACGTTAGCTAAAACCCGAAGAATGTAGCAAAGTTATACCCAGTTTAACATATTTTTTATAAACACAACACTGGATATTTCTTTGTTTTATCACATATTTATTTCTTAACGGGATGGACGTCGCCGCGTGTTTACAGTAAGTGACATTATCGTTACCTAGTACTTGTTCAGTGTTGGCTGTTAGCATTAGCATCCCATTATCATACATAAAATAATAGCACATTGCACGTTTTTAAATGCAGTTGTTTGTTAATTTAGGCGTTTCGAAAGCAGTGTAAGCTCGTACGATGGAGATGACCCTCTGGAACCATGGGACAGGTAAGATTTGAAGGTTTGAAAGCCAACGCTTGATATATGTTTTTAGCGCAAGAATTAACATTTACAATTAGTCAGCAATTGATTGTCATAAACAAACAGCAAAGGGCAGAATCGATACCAAATTTGACCCTTTATAAGTTGTTGCACAGCTGCTTCAGTCTCACCAAACGAACCTTTATTTTACACTTTGAGAGATGTTTTTCAATGGAACTGTATAGCTCTATGTACACATTTGATCTGTCTTTTCACAGTCACATCAAACAGTTTCTCAACTTTTGTAATTTTCTAATTCGACATTAATGATCTTATTTGGTTTATAACCTTTCAACTTATGTCAAGAAGTCTATAGCCCTGTAATAGAAGCACTGATGAGTACGGCTGAAAGCAGTGATAGATGCCGCTTTTTAGTTATGACTGTCATAATAAATGCTTTTCACAACTATGGGCTGCCTGCGTCCCTATTTTGATTTGTAGTAGTCTTTATTGAGCGTCTCCATATGTATTCAAAGTAATTGGTTTTTTTTTTTCCGCCCACAGGTTTGTTGATTTCCTGCAGCAGAGGTTGCCTTCAGACAGCACCAGTCAGCTGTCACTCGTGTTAAACCGTTTGGTGGAGAAGTTTTTGGATGTGGATAAATACGCCAACGATGAGCGATATGTCAACTACTGCATCAAATGTGTGAGTAAAAAGAATTCTCCTAACTAAATGCAATATCATTTTGAGCGCGTGCTGATTATGCAACAGTGAATGTCATTTACCTTCACCTCTACAAGCAATTCTGTAGGGTATTTTAACTGTGCCTTAATCCTCACACGTTTTCCTGATTGTTTTTAGACCTTTGCTTGCTATGTTGTTACAGTCTATATATCCTGTAACTAAAGCTTATTGTTCTCACTGAAAAAGCCCTCTGATCTGTTGTCCAGGCGGGTTATTATTCTGACCCCATTGCGTTGTACAGCCACGTCTTCAGTAAAGGAGTAGGCTCTCGCAGTGCACATCTCTACATCTCCTGGGCCCAACAGTTTGAGCAGAATGGCATGAATGAGCAGGCCGAGGCTGTGTTTCAGAAAGCACTGGAGAACCACGCCCTGCCAGCTGAGTCTGTGCTGCATGAATACAGGTATGAAGTGTGATCGATTTCTCAGTATCCCCAAATGTACCGTTTAATGGCATATTTTTGACAATTTGTTTTACAATAGGCAGTTTCAATCAAGAACTAAGCCTCATGTAGCAGAAACAGGTCTGTATTGGTGAAGCTGTAATGGTATTATTGTCTTAATATACAATCCTACATGTAATATCTTTATTTCTTTACTCAACAGGAGGCAGAAATCCATTACAGAACTCAAATTCAACTAATGTAATGTCAACACAAAGAGAGCCATCATCAAACAAGGTGTGTGTCTTATTGAAATAAATATTAATGTTTGGATGCATTGATGATAATTATCTAATCTATTTTTCGTTTTCAGGACTCTGCAGATTGCCAAATAGTCAAACCAGCTGAGCGTAGATATGTTGTAATGTAAGCCACACTTGACTGCTTAAGTTAAAATTGACTGTATGATCATACAATCATATAATCACAGTAGGTCCCTATAAACACTTGGGTCTATAGAAAATGTCGTCTTCTCTGGCTTCTCCTACAGGGTTTCCCGCTCAGAGTATTCAGGGAAGATCCCCACGAGCTCAAACGAGAACACTGTGGCGGCTTATGACAAAGAGGCCCTTGAATGTGAAGACTCTGAGCTGTGCTTTGAGGAGGTTCGAGCTCAAAGATACTTTCAGAAACTCAAGGAACAGCAGCAGCAAGAAGAGAGTCCAGAGACAACTACAGGTATGTTAATATGGTAATGGGCTATATTAGCTAATGGGCTTTAGCCTGCTTGTCTTTTTATAAAGGGGGGCAAATTGGCAAAAAAGTGATTTATTTATTTATTCATTCATTCTTTAAGTTTATAATATATTGGGCGAAATCACTAGTGAAGTGGTATATAATTTAAAACGGTCTTTTTAAATATGTTTTTGTATATTAAACATTAATAAGTCAATATAATAATTATGGTGACAGGCCTATTTGAGACGCCAGTGTCCCACGAATATAGTTTGTGTTACACATTTTGACATTTGAGAGTCTTCTACAAATGTTACATTACAATTAAATATTTACAATTTTTTTGCAGTTTTGAATGCAACGGCCGGTCAGCTGGAAGTATATGGACCCCTAAAATTAAAAATGTGCCTGGAAGAATTGCAACAGTTCAGCACCCAAGAAGGTTTTGAAATCACAGAGGCAACCCAAACTTTTGAAACGGTGAGAGACTCTGTTCTCCCAAAACGCTGTTTTTTGTTGACCTTATGACTAAACTCCAACTCATTTTCCAACTTGCACAAAGTGTTGTTGTGTGACTCTTTTGGGCAAAGACGTCATCATAATTATATATAGGCAATTTGGATTATGTGGTGGTTGTTATGGTAGGCTGTAGGGATAATATGGCTGCCACATCTTCATAGACTGTCCTGGGGCAGCTGTGGCTACAGTAGCTTACCATCACCAGTGTGTGTCTGTGAAGTGAATGAAGCTGTGTCTTTGAGTGTCCATAAAATCTAACTAAAACTAAATAACTTTTTGTTCTGTAGCTTTCCGTCGCAGAAGCAGCTCCAAATCTAGTCCCCGGTGTCATTACCCATCAGCCCCTGGGCCGTCCCCCGCTGCCATCAAACCGTCAGAGCAGCAGGAAGTCGCTGGGTTTGTGGCTTCACACTGAACCCGCTTTTGTCAGTAACCCAATTGTGACATCTGAACCTGGCATCATGACCCCAGCGGCCACCCTATCCCAACATGCACCTCTTCCAGCAGCCTACGTATCCCAGCATGCACCTGTTCTAGCAGCCAGCTCACTACATCATCATTATTTGTCTGTCATTGATGAAAAAAGCATACATGTCCCGGAGCAAGAGCCGGTGAACTTTGAGCAGATGAATGTCTCACACAATGTACCACAACACATCGCCTCAGGGGATTGTCCAGCGCATGTAGCTGATAAGTGAGTCTGTTAACCTTTTGCTATACCATCAAACACTTCTAGATTTATGCATATATTTAAAAAAAAAAAAGTTGTACCAGACCAGGTTGAGGCTACAAATATAGCATGGTTTAGAGATTGTGAAAATGGGTGGTAGGCTGAGCTGGAGGTAAAGTTTAGAATTTCTCTTTTTGATTAGGAGAATGGATAGGAGCCGGAATTAGTACATTAGAGGGACTGCTCGTGTTAGATGTGTCCAGTATGAGATGGGTGGGGCATGTACAGAAGAGAAATAGTGAATATATAGAATTAGGGAGATATAGTAAAAATATAATTCTGTGTTTGTTTTTTTGTCTTACAGACATCATAAATTTATCACCAGCTCACACACCCCTATATAGAGGATTTATGGTGTAGTTGGTACCCTTAATATTATTACAATTATTTTTTTGTAACACATTTTCATTATTTGAATTTATCAAAGCAGGGACTGGGAGCATCTGCAGCACGGCCTTGAAGAGCTGGAGAAACTGAACAGTATGTATCACTGGTCTTTGAGGAGAAACCCTCCAACTGTCTCCTGTAAAACCCTTTTCAAGTCCTTTATTCTTTCTCTCACCCGTCTCCGTGTGTCGCAGTGTCCCAGGGCGGCACGGCGAACCTGTCTCACATCACTCCTAATACCTCTCTGGGCTACATTCAGGCCACTCCTTCACGAGTCTTACCTTCTCCCACTGTCAACACCAGAGAGGCACTGGGTGAGGAATACATCTTTCACTGCACATGTCAATTATATGCTTGTAAAAGACCGTTTATTCTAGGGTTGGGTGACATGGTAAAAATCAAGATTATCTAAGATTTTGTCTTCCATAGAGAAAACTACTGCTTCATTAAAACAAACTAGAAATTGAATGTACATTCAATCCAATGTTAATTTGCATAATGCTTAATACTGATTATTTTTTTATTAATATGAACACTAATAAATACACAATATACAATTACAATAAAAATGATGGTGAAGAGCAGAGCATAAATGCATTTCCCAGATTAGCAGATTCACAATTTGATTTTCCCCTGCATATCGCCCACTCCTAGTTTATTCTGTGTTGTGTGATGGTCCTCACTGCATTGTTTTTTTTTGGTTGCTATTTTTACAACTGTTTCTCTATGCTCTAGATGTGATCATGGACATGTTCCAGGCTCCCACACTGTTGGAGGACCCTTTTCACAACTCTTCTGTAGAGACGGGATTTGACGTCATATACACAAAAAATGGTAAATACATTTTTTAAATTGTAATCGGACTGTGATTTTGATTTTATTTGTTGCCAAACTAATTGTATACATTCTCTTATAGGACCCACAGTGGCCACCACACCTGCCACTTCAGCCCCATTCACAATTTTTGAGGATGACAATGAGAAGGAGGACAAAGAAAACTTCAGGTACACATCTTACTGCCAGTTATGATGTTGGTTATATTGCTATATTTATATATATATATATATATATATACATACATGTCCTTGAGGAAGAAGTATTCATTTGGTCATAATTTTGTATTTGTGTTCATATCGTTTCAGTGCTGCTGCTCCTCCAGCTGCTGCTGCTGCTGCTGCAAGTGAGAAAGTCAAACCAGTCAAAGCTCTGTCTGAAATCCCTGTGCCCAAATCCAGCAAACCTAATGTAAGTTTCCTAAAACAAAAAAATGATTAAAACTGACTACCTGTAGTCTGTAGAGGCCAGGGGGAGGGACTAAAGTAAAATTCGACTACTATTGGTCAAAGTGGTATCCCACAAACTCTGATGTGAT